>CM056509.1:1606646-1822449 GCA_029783415.1 Anisodus acutangulus
CCCCAGAATGAAAGGGGTGATCTCGTAGTTCTTGGTCTGTGAAGATGCGTTGTTAGGTGCTCCATTTTATTTTCCCATTGAGGTCGAACTTAAACCTGTGCTCGAGAGATAGTTGTCCATACACTGATAAGGGATGTATGGATTCTCGAGAAGAGAGGAGCCGTAGTGGTCCTGATTATTTCAAATTCCAAATTCTCTACAAAGTCATGATTTGGGATTTCAAATCATGATTTTAAAAATTTTAAAATCTAAAATTTCACCCATAAATCTATATTTTGTAAAAGAAGATTCATAAGTTGGTAGATATATTTACTGATCATGTTTACCAATCATTTATATCAAATATAAAAAGATCTGTAAGTTGGTAGTATATTTATAACAAAATTTACTCTTGCCTATCATTTACCAACTTAATTTACTTTTCAACTCGTGTTCAATTTTTTCTTATTGAACTATAGTTCGATAAGTTGTATATTTTAGAAAGGTTTTCTCGTAGCATATTAACTTAGTTATGAACTATGATTTGCTCATTTGTTAAGATTGTATAAGAATTGAGCAAGTTTTGATGGTTTTCACAACTTGTGAGATTTTTATGTTTATGAGAAAAAATACAACTTAAAAAATTCAATTGCATGTCCAAACAAAACTTCCATTTCAAATCATCTTGATTTCAAATCATGTTCAAAGGAACTTAATAAGTGCTAGAGTTACATGCTACCTAGGCAGAGATTCATCATATAGCTAGCATATACGAACAAATTATTAACAAAGATGAGGCTCTAGAAGTTGAACATACCAGTGGATGATACAAAGTGTTGCTTGTGTTCTGCGGGTACTGATGAACGCAATTACATTTGTTTGGAAACTGCACATGGAGTACAAAACTAAGAGATGAGGTCTCAAACTGGCTGGGCATAACAATCAGACAGAGTGAAGTTAGAGCAGGGATAGAGTGGATAAAGAGGAGACATTTGAGACAGTTCAAGAAGGAGATTGTTGCAGCAGTATGGGGAGCAATGGTATACCATACATGGCAAGCTAGGAACAGGAAAGTATTCAAGAATATGGATACAGATATGATATTTATTATCACTCAAATACACAATAAAATTAGAACAAGAATTGAAGTAGTTAAATGTTCTAAGAGGGCTCTTAGATGTAGATATTGGATAGAGCAAATTTGTAAATAGTCAAGATAGTTGGTAGATGCTAAATTGTTAAATTCTAGATGATTAACTGAAACCTTCCTAGAAAGGTAGTAGTTAATCGTAAGATACTCCCTAAAGTGTAATTATTTTGACAGTAATGGTAATACTTCACAGTTGTTTACCAAAAAAAAAAGTGCTAGTTACTTTTCTTAACCGTTCCAATGTACTCCGGTAATATCTGTTTTAATTGAATTTCAATAAAGATTAATACTATTTACTTTTTTGAAATTTAGTTGTGTTAATCTTTATCATTGTATTAATACATAAAATTTAAATGTAATACATCTATGTGTTCCGTTTTATTTTTTATATTTTATTTATGGTTTATTATGTTTTCAAACTTCAATTTTTTTTAAATCAAAATCATCGTATTCACACGCCTTAGTAAGCGTGACTGGCAAGCTCCTTGGCCATGTTAGTTATGTCGCTGCCACACAATTCATAACTCATAAGCATAGTGAACGATCAGAGACGTATTAATGCTCGTTCCCTCAAGTAGAAATGTTAAAATAGAAAAAATGAAATTAATTGGAGGTCAATTTTAAAATCGGAACAAGTACAAATAACAATTTAGGTATTGAACCTTTTGGATTATGCCTAATTCATGGCTAGTCTCTCGAGGCTCGCTCCCTCTTTTTTCAAGAATTCATTCACTTCCCTTTACTCTATAGAGTCTTCTCTAATAGGGAAAAGCCTTCCATTTCCGTCAAATGACCAATTTAGGCAAATTAAATTTAGTTTACATTTGAAACTATTCCATCCACTCAGATTGTTTCACAAACATTGAACTTTCGAAACACAGAATAAAAATGAGGGAAAAGAGATTTTTTTTCTAAAAAAAAAAAATATTTCAAAGTATGACTACAGAAATGTGGTAGGTAGTTTCCACGTTTTTATTGATCTTTTAATCTATTTATTTTATTTATTGGACGCTTTAAAAGTTACCTGCCGTGTGAAATATAAAAACAATAAGTATAACATAACATAGCCATCTAATGCTATGGTTTAAATTTATGTAGACGCATTATAAAATATATTAAGGATCAATTTTCTTATCTTTTTTACGTTAATACTTTAATCAATTACATTTTAAATCCGAAATAGACCATGATTGACTTAATTTGGCAAAGTGCACATGTTTGTCAAATTGATAAGCTTATCCGTTAAAAAAAGAAAACGTGTTTTGGCAATGAAATGAGTTGAGTCATTGTTTTAACATTTCGTGAATAATTATTAATTATAAGATTTACAGCATTCAAAGTAAGGAGAAATACTAAATTGTTATTTGTATTTGTTCCGATTTTAAAATTTTGTATTCCAACATGGAGTATCATTTCTCGTGATTGTTGGAATTAAATTTATCCATGTCTAGTTTTATTACTGGAGGAAATAAGTTTTGGGGCACCCATGTGAGTCAATAAAATAAAAAATTAAAATGAGAAGGTTAAAAAATGAGAAAAGACACGACTATTGAGAATAATAGGCATGTTATTTAAAGAGATAATATATCAAATGATCACTCAACTATGTGTGTTTCACTTAGAAAGTCACTCAACTTTGTATTCTAACCAGAAAGTCACTCAACTATTAGTGTTTCACTCAGAAAGTCACTAAACTATTGGTGTTTCACTCAAAAAGTCACTAAACTATTGGTGTTTCACTCAGAAAATCATTCAACTATTGGTATTTCACTCAGAAAGGCACTCAACTTTGTATTCTAACCAGAAAGTCACTAAACCATTGGTGTTTCACTTAGAAAATCACTCAACTATTGGTGTTTTACCTACAAAGTCACTCAACTATTGATGTTTCACTTACAAAGTCACTTAACATATTTAAGTGATTTTTTAATCATATTTTGCTATTTTTTATTTAAAGCCAAAATTATAAAAAAAAATAAACTAGTACTCATTTTAACTATTTTATTGACCCGATCCGCTCAAATATATTGACCTAAGACCTATTATTTTACCTCATTCCCACTCAATATAGTAGTATTAGCTAGTAGTAGTAGTATTTTATTTACTGGTTACTATGTCGTTAGTTTAAATAATTTTGTCATTGATCATTGCTATTTCTTATTAACAAACTAATTTATCTGGTAAATAAAACTAACCTCGATCATAATCATAGATTGGTTTGTAAAAATTCTGATTATCAAATACATCTACTTAAAATAAATAACAAAGCTCAATGGCTTATCAATTATTTAAAAGTAACAACATAATTGATAAATAAACTACTAAATTCAACCATAATGTAGATTAATTTATAAAATCAAATCTCGAATATTTCTAGATAAATTTGTTTTTAATAAGAAATAACAAAGATCAATAACAACATTATTTAAAACTAACGACATAACTAGTAAATAAAATACTACTACTACGGCTACCTAATACTATATTTAGTGGGAATAGAGTAAAATAAAAGATCATGGTCAATATATTTTTAGTGGATTGGGTCAAGTGGGCGGGTCAATAAAATAATTAAAATGAGTACTTGTTTATTTCTTATAATTTTAACTTTAAATAAATATTAACAAAATACAATTAAAAAATTACTTAAATAAATTGAGTGACTTTGGATGTGAAACATCAATAGTTGAGTGATTTTCTGGTTAGAAAACAAAGTTGAGTGACTTTCTGAGTGAAACAACAATAGTTGAGTGACTTTCTAAATGAAACACCAATAGTTGAGTGACTTCCTGATTAGAAAACAAAGTTGAGTAATTTTCTGAGTGAAACACATATAGTTGAGTGACCATCTAAGATATTATCTCGTTATTTAAACAACTTTGTTTAAATAGATTTCTCTTTTCTTTTAATCGTAATAGTTTCCTTCTTAAAACAACAAACGACATAAACTCTCCTTTCTCCTAAAAATTCCTATGTGAAAAATTGTGATCTTCAGGAGCGGATCTAGGGTATAGAGTGCGAGTGGCCTAGAACCCCGTAATTTTCACGCATATCGTGTGTTTATATTGAAAATTTTATTAAATATATAAGAAGTATTTGTTTGGAAATCCAATTCCATAATAGTCTCTGGATCTAGCGGTAGAAATGAAACTTGCTAAAGCCTAATTTGTCATCTACCTTGACGAGGGTTCAGTTTTCCTCGGACATTTATAACAAAGTTCTCTTTTTTAATTTGAAAATCTATAAATTTTAAATTTTGAACTCGTCTCTCGTGATCTTCTACTAATATTGGAACATGCCGACTATATATTGAACAGTTTCTAATGTTATGCGTTGTATGTGATATGTAATTATGTTGATCTGGTAATGGACTCAACTCTTGAAATGTTTCATGTGGACAATTATTACAAGGAGCTAATGAGATAACTCAAACTAAAAGTATAAGAATGAGTGTAAAGAGAAAAAGGGAGAAAATTAGGGCCAATAAAAAAGGAAGTAAAAGGTTTTTTTTTATTTTGGTGATTGATAATACTCAATAGGAAAGCCAAATTGCTAGGAATATTGAATGACATATGAGAGAAATATTGAATTCTGGTCATGTCAGTGTTTTGAACAGATCCCACTGAAGAGGCGGAAGGAAGGAATCAAGCAATTATTCTTTTATGTTATAGTTTCTGAGTAAGAGAATATTCCAAATCAAGAAATATTAAATTTATGTTTTTTAGTAATAAAATATTTATTATTATTAAAGTTTGTTGACGATTCTATATTTTCTTGTAGTGATAACTAGTTTAAAAAAAAGAAAAGTTAAAAAAAATATTACCTTCTCCAGCTAAAAGAAGAGTTTTTAAGAGAGATCTGTCAGTATTACCTTCCCAGCTAGTAAAAAAGTCCAAATATACTGAAAATTGATTACAAGAAAACTTGAACATAAAATAAAAGAGAAGTGCATAATTAGTTCATGATATTTTCTTCCGATCCAGAGAAAATGAGAGTCCACTTAGCAAAATGTAAAGAAAAAATATTACTCCGATATTCACTTTCTGTGAAAAATTGCATGGTACTTGAAGGAAATATTTTTCGTAATCATTTTATTCAATCATTATAATATTATATATATCTTTATAAGACTTAATTTAGACTACAATTATGGTAAAATATACTAAGAATATTTACACACTAAATATAAAATATTTACTTTAATTATGGAAATAATAATATTTATTTTGATTATGAAAATAATCAAAGATTATTTCCATAATCTATCATTCCCCCGCAGTCTTAGCGGGAGGCTTTCGTACGCTGAGATTGTCCCTAAAGTCATCAAAAAGTATCCGCGGAAGACCTTTTGTGAATATATCGGCAATCTGATAGCGGGACGGGACATGAAGAACATGGACTTGTCCACGTGCAACCTTTTCACGGACAATAAACCATCTCTATATGTTTGGTGTGTTGATGTTGTACGGAATTCCCGGACATATATATCACACTCACATTATCACAATAAATTAAGTTGCCTTTTTTATTGGATAATGGAGCTCCAATAACATATTACGGAGCCAACATGATTCAGAGACAATATTTGCTAGCCCTCTATATTCTGCTTCAGCACTAGACCGAGATAGCGTGGGTTGGCGCTTCGACGACCACGAGATCAAATTATCTCCGAGAAATACACAATAACCGAGGTGGGTCTGGTATCCGGACATCCACCCCAATCAGCATCGATATACGACATGAGATCGGAAATGGCTGACTTGTACAGATGTAAGCCAAAATCAAGAGTACCCTGAATATACCGCAGAATTAGTTTGAGAGCACTCATATGTTCCTCCTTCGAGTCATGCATATGTAAACATACATGTTAAACAACAAATGAGATATTTGGTCTCGTAAAAGTGAGATACTGCAATGCCCCTGCTAAAATGCGGTAATGTGTCGGATCACCGTATGGAGACCCTGAAGAGTTACTTAACTTAGCCTTGGTATCCACCGGTGTAGGTGACGGCTTACATGAAGACATGTCGACTCTGTCAATTATCTCCTCAGCATATTTTCGTTGGCAAAGAAATAGACCACATGCATGTTGAGTTACAGCAATGCCCAAAAAATAGTTCAAAGAACCTAAATTCTTCATAGCAAATTTCGATGCAAGAAGGGAAGTAATTGATTTGCGAAGAGAGACATATGACGTTGTAATGATGATGTCATCCACATAGAGAAGAAGGTATGACATGTCATTCCCTTGCTAATAAATAAACAAAGACTGATTGAATTTGCTATGTAAGAAGCCCAGTGTGGAAACAAATCCAGCAAACTTGTTATACTATGCTCGGCGGGCTTGTTTAAGACCATATAAAGATTTCTTCAACAAGCAAACATAATCAGGATGAATAGGATCTCGAAATCCCAAAAGGCTGGTGCATGTAAACTGTTTCTTGTAGGTAACCGTGTAGAAACGCATTATTTACGTCCAATTGATGAATGGACCAAGATTTTGACAGAGCCAGACTGAGAACTACCTGGATAGTCGCCGGTTTAATCAATGGGCTAAAAGTTTCATCACAATCCACTCCAACCTGCTGAGACCTGCCATCACCAACAAGACGGGCTTTGTGCCTCTCAAAAGAACCATCATATTTCCTTTTATGATAAAAATCCCCATTGAATGTATTATGTTTACATTAGAAGGACGGGGCACCAACTCCCACGTCTTATTTTTAATAAGAGCACCAATTTCATCTAACATGGCAGCCTTCCAATTCCGATCTGATATGGCAGCTTTCGAATTTCGGGGAATCAAGGATGATTGGACAGACATCATATTAAAATGACGCTTACGTCGAAAAATCCCATGCATGGCACGAGTTTCAATGGACCGGGATGGGGCCGATATGGACTGCTGGGGCAGTGGATTGGTATGGGCTAGATTTTCGGTCGAGTGAGTATTGGGCCTTGCCTACCACTGGACCGCGGGAGAAGTGGGCTCCCTCAGTTGGGCTTAAGGCATTAGGCCAGTCACCCGGTTCGGTGAAGAGGAAGAGGGAGCAGTGGGCTCCCTCATTTGGGCTGATCGATTTTGGTAAATGGACTGGGCCGAGGCTGAAGGCGAGGGAGCAGTGGCCTCCCTCATTTGGGCTGGCCCAGTTCGGCTTGTGGATATGGGTTGCTTAAATGATATAGCAATATTGGATGTAGCCCGTCGTCCAAAAAATCATATGAAGGCGGGGAAGACGTATGTATGTTGGCAAAGGGGAATTTGGACTCATCGAAAACAACGTGACAAGAGATGATAATTTTTCCACTAGACATATCATAAGACTTATAGCCCCTATGATTTTGTGGGTATTTCAAAAATACACACAAAGTGGAACGGGCTTGAAGTTTGTTTATGGTTGTTGAAGGAAAAAGAGGATAACACAAATACCAAAAAACTCTCAAATGTGTGTAGAAAAGAACACGATGATAAAGAAGTTATATAGGTGAGAGGTTTGAATGTAACTTGCTAGGGAGGATGTTTAAGAGATATGTGGCCATTTGAAGAGCATGATGCCAAAATGATGGTGGTATGGACGAAGGGGCAAGAAGTGTGTGAATTAAATTATTGATTGTTCGTATTTTTCGTTCGACTTTCCCATTTTGAGGAGAAGTATGCGGACAAAAGAGACGAACTGACATACTATTTTTGTGACAAAACTCCTTAAATTAGTCATTTATGAATTTCCTCCCATTAGAAGCATTTAATAGACTTCTCAAATTGGGTTTGATGAAAGTACTAAATTGCATGAAAACAGTGTGAACCTGCGACTTTTTTCCAATGGGAAATGTCCATAGAAATTTTGAGTAATCATCCAAAATAAGCATGTAATACTTATGACCTGTCGAATTTAAAACTGGGGATGTCCATAAGTCACTATACATGATATCAAATAGCATAATAGCGTTTGAAGTAGATAAAGAGAAAAGTAATTTAACATGTTTCTCAAAAATACAAGACTGACAAATATGAGATCCCAAAGATTGTTTACAAGCAATAAATTTACTCTTTCAAAGAGAATTTAACACAAGTGCTCCCGGGTGTCCCCAACGATTATGCCATAACATAGGAGAAAGAGCAACAAAAGTTGACAGAGAAGTGGCTTAGTTGTTGGTGGTGGTGGGGATGGGATACAAATCCCCAGTGCTAGTACATCTCATTAGTGGCATCCCTGTCTGAATGTTCTTCACAGAAAACCCAAAAGGATCAAATTCAACAGAAATATTGTTGTCAGTGGTGAACCGACGCATAGATACCAAGTTTTTAATAAGTTTGGGTGCATGTAAGACATTATTTAACTGTAAAAATGGGTAAGGGGGAAAGGTTTAATTGCCCAATACCACGAATTGATTTTTTTTGCCCACTGTCAACCATAATATTTTTATTATTGCTCATATTAAAATAAGACGAGAGAGTATCTTGAGATGTCGTCATGTGTGAGGTTGCCCCCGTGTTCATGTACCATGTGTCATCAAAAACATTGAGTCATATTGTTCATGGCTTGCTCGATGTTCATTTTAACATAACTCGAAGAAGATGGTCCATAGGCTGAAAATGCTTGTTGTGGACGGCTGTCAAGGACCCCGGGTTGCCGGGATGGTGTGGTTAGCCTGGCCTACTAGGTTGTGGGGTACTAGCAGGGAGGGGCCCATTGTTGCGGGGTCCAGCCCCACGGCAGGAACTGCCCCTACTACCCACTACCGTTGTATTGTTGTGGCTGCCAAGGGGGTCGGTTCTGCCCCTGCTGCCCGCGGCTGCTGCCTCCGCCGGAGTGGTTTCCGTCGCCACGACCACGTCCCCTTCCACCATTATTTTTTCCTTTGTTATTGTTGCGATTTTGACGCCATTTTGGTCTATTGTTGTTGCGATTTGAGCCACTGCCCGAACCAGAATTTTGAGGTCCAAAATCATCGATAGGCGCGTTGGTGGAAAGGAGGGCGGTGCCGACATTGTTTGCCGTCGTCGCCGCCTGGTTTAGTTTCCAGGTTTCTTCAAAAATCAACCTCGAACGAACCTCATAAAATGGTGGTAACGGATTACTTTGTTGAATGAATGTAGCAACTCCATCATGTTGTTCATTCAAACCCGTAATTAATTGGATAACTAAGATTTGATTCGTCACCGGTGCACCAACGTTGGATAGTTGATCGGCAAGCATTTTTAACTCTTGACAATATGCGGAGACGTTTGAAAAATCATCCAATTTGACATTGGTGAATTGATTTTCTAGATAAACCGCACGAGAAATCTTGTTATCTTGAAAAATATTTTGCAAACGCTCTCATGCTTGTTGCGCCGTCGAATCTTGTTCCAATATGGTGTGCAAAAGGTCGTTCGATATGGTGCTGTAAATTCATTGAAGGACAATAACATCCAAGTGAGACCATAGAGCCATATCAATGGTGGTGGACTTGTCGGTTTTCATGACACCCGATTGAGGCTTTGGATGAAGAATATGGTCAATGACTTGGTATGCGCGGCAATGAATTTTAAATAACTTCGCCTAAAATGAATATTGCCCTTTTTCCATCTCAATAATTACCGGAATGAAGTTCTTGACGTTATTTACGGCAAGAGCGGGATGAAATTTATTTTGGTCAGCCATTGTTACCCAAGAGAAACAAGAAAAGAGGAGGAGAAAATCAAAGGAAGAAGGAGAAAAAAAATATTTGGGGCTGCCGGAACTAGGGTTCCGACGGATGGGGGTGGCTGCCGGCTGCTTTAGGGTATTTTAGGGCTAGGGTTAATTTTTTGCTCTTGATACCATGAAAAAAATATTTTCCGTAATCATTTTATTCCATCATTGTAATATTACATACATCTTTACAAGACTTAATTTAGACTACAATTACGGTAGAATATACTATATATAAAATATTTACTTTGATTATGGTAATAATTTGATTATTTCCATAATCTATCAGTAATTTTTACTTTTTTAGGTCATTTTGCATTTATATGTAAATTGTATCATGATGATTTGGATTCTAACGTATCTCCCACTAGTGTGATACTATTAAATACTACTTTTTTTCTCCTATAAAAAGCAGTGTCGTGGTTAACTTACCTGTACAAATTAGTCTATAATTCATTATTATTTAAATAAATGTTGAAAGATGATCTGAATTATGTATTACTAGATGCTGTGTGTAAATCCATTATCTTTTACATTATGAAGACTGCCACAAATTAAAGTTGGTTAGTGGATATGATCCTTCCCTAAAATTCTATACTACTTAGGGAAATATTGATACAAAACCCATCATTTTGGACAGGATTAACACTTTAAATATTTTTAAAATGCCACATAAAATCAATTAAATTTTTCCCTCTTTTCTGATCGTGTATCTATTAGGGGTAGACGTATATCGGTTCGGTTTGGTTTTGTATCCGAAAAATATGAACCGAATAAAATTGATTTTTTTTAAAAAAAAATCGAATACAACTTTTTTTAAAAAAAAAACCGATATGTTCGGTTTATATGCCGAACGTATCGGATTATATCGGTTTTTTCTAGTGGGCCGGATCGGGTCGGGAATTTTTTAATTTTTTTAAAAAATTGAATTTCCAAAACTGAAATTGACATTCACACCTATACTATCATGAAATTTCGACGTTGAAATCTATTGTGTAACGTGAGATGTTTACTAAAGAAAAAGGAAAATTATAAATCAATTTGGGGGGGAAACACAAATTGATTGGGAAAACAAACGTTTTTCTAAAAATTGGTTGCGCCACCGGCCCCGTCTCGAAAAAATATGCAAAATCGGGTAAAACCGACATCCGAGCGCAGAGTTATGACCATT
Source organism: Anisodus acutangulus (assembly GCA_029783415.1). NCBI lineage: Eukaryota > Viridiplantae > Streptophyta > Magnoliopsida > Solanales > Solanaceae > Anisodus > Anisodus acutangulus. The sequence goes on from CM056509.1 coordinate 1,617,619, forward strand.
TAAAAATTTTATCAATTTACAACTACTTTTTCACCCTACATTTTATGTCAATGCTTCCGTGATATGTTAATTAAGTTCATGCCCATGCGACTTCCATAAAAGCTTCATAGATTAACTTCAATGGCTATGATTCAAGAGATAGTAGTAGCCTAAAATAATATATATATATATATATATATATATATATATATATATATATATATATATATATATTTAATTCGGTTTGCCGGTTCGGTTCGTATCCAAAATTAAATCGAACCGAATCACTAAATCCTGATTCGGTTTGATTTTTCAAAAAAATCGGTTTTTAAAAAAAAAAAAACAAGAAAAAACCGAACAGAATTTCGGTTCGGTTCGATTTTTTCGGTTCTCCGGATTTTTTGCCCACACCTAGTATCTATGATCAGAAAGTACAAGTATCACAACATGTGGTGCAACATCCATGAAGATATGCTACTTCAGTATTCATATTAAAAAACTTCTCTACCAGCACTTTTGGTCGCTTAGTTATTAATAAATTCTAAATTTAATCCTTGCAATATTTCACTTTAATTCCATTGCTTATCATTATTCACAAATTATAAAAATTATTAATTATTTCACCATTTAATTATCCATATGATATGTTAAAACTTGTGTTGAGCGTAATATACTTTTAAAAATAGTTTAAAAATCACATACTTCATATATAAAGGGATTAAAAGTGCGCATTTTAATTAATTGAAAGTTAAATATGTTGAGTCATATATCACAAAGATCAAAATCAGAATTTATCAATAACGGACCAAAAGCGTTATTCTCCCATAAATTTATTACTTTATGCTAATCCCTACTAGTCAAATCCTCATCTTAATGATTTTATCCATCTGCAAACCAATTCTATATAAGTCTATAAGGATACGGAATTCTCCAAAATCAGAAGATAAGAGAATATATTTCATTTTTTATAAGTAAAGAAACTCGTTATGATTATGAAGAGTACTTACTTAATCAGACCAACAAGATTTAATTATTAAAAACCCAAATCCATAAATGGTCAAAGTTCTCAAACAGCTCTATACTTAGTTGTTGTTTAATCAAAATTAAGGTATAACCGTACTAGTAGGTATCTTTAATCAAACCAATGGGATTTAATGTGGATTGTTTGACTACTAAAGGGAGTTTTTTCCTCCTCTTCTCACTATGTATGTATTGACAGTGTACTTCCTAGAATCCGGTCAGGATAGCGCACTCGAAAGAGTTTTACAAACGGCATTGTAAAAAATAATTATTATATTAAAGTGTGTTATGTATTTGGTAATTTAAGGTAAATCTCTTAAAAATTTAGTAATAGTAACTAACTTAAGTAACCGATAAATAAGACAAAAAAAATTTAGAATATATATATATATAACTTCATTACTTTTTTCATTCATAAATCATGATTCGATGGTATTAGAGGTCGGACACATTTCTGAAACTCCAAACACATCCCCCTCCCCCCACACATTACTAATTACTTGCAAAGGTTCAGTTATTAGCTAAACAAGCCTAATTAGGTGCATTCCCAATTTTCCCCAGATAAGTACATGACAACTCATTTCAACAAAAACAAACTCAGACTCATAATTGGTCGTAGTTTAATTTAATTTCCATGCTTTTATCATGAATTGGAACTTTTGAACTTTATGGAATTTTGTTCCTTTATGTTCTTCCTTTGCAACAAACTCATAGTTATTCCGAATATTAATAGATGAATCCCAGTCTGATTTAACCTCAAAACTAGTTCTAGTCGGGATTAATCTTCCAAAATCATAGAAGGAGACCATGCAACTTCTCTCTCACAGTTGATGTCAGACTTCGGCACCCCTCACATGCAATCGAACTGGACATCTAGAGAGTGGTAATATAGTATGGGGCCCAACATCGGATAAATCAAGAATTAAATGAGTCTGATCTTGATATTATGGTAAGAAATGAATCAAATTACGTGAACCTAACTCAACTCAAAAGCTAGTTCAATAGGTGAGAATTTTCAGCTTATTTAAATTCGAAAGTGAGATTATTTCACTTCTATCCTTATTAGAGATGTCCGTGAGGCTGTTGCATGCACGTGGCCGATTCAACCATATAGGTTTACGGGTTCGGCAAAACTCATATATATATAGATATAACTTTCAAAACTCTCCCTCTACCCACACAACGACTAAATATTGTATCCATCGCTTGTAGCGGTGATTAAAAAGTATGTATATTCTTATAGCAAACAAAGGCTTTTTTAATTTCTAACTCATATTTTGGTATATAGAATATCAAACATAGTGTTGATTTTCATAGACCAAGGAATGTGATGTCAACACTACATGCTAACGAATTTACGTTATACTTGGCCTTTGTCACTCTCCAAAGGGCAATGGTTTTAGTTATCAACCTTGGCTAGACATTAATATTTTTATATTTTATTACATTTATTAATTGGGGGGTTGAGGAATTCTAGGTAAGGGAAAGGGAGTGTCTAATGTAAGTTCGAACATTAAATTAATTACTAATCTACATTTTCTAAGTAAATTATTAATTCGAGTGATCCATAAGTAGTGGGCACAAAACCTTAGAGTTATTGAGCCATACAAAGATGTATTCATAAGCAAACAAAGTACTAATATTATCTTCATCTGCACTAAGTTTTAGCTTCCTTTTTGGGGTTCATCACAATTGGTTGATCCAAAATCCAGTTGACAATTACGTTGATATTCAGGTAGAGGAGATTTATATATCTTTTCATGATAAAGGGTGGAAAATAATTTTTCTTAATTGTTTTGTCTATTACATAAGTGAATGGGGAGGAGAAATGAGGGATAAGAACAGTGAGTGAAAGAAATAATCCCCTTCATTATGTTCATTAATTGAAAAGGTAAATATACAAGTTACAAAATAGGATAATCTTATTCCTATTCTACTCCTAAAATCTTATTCTATCATAATTTTAACTATACAATTATGATAAGTGTATAATCCTAATTTAGGTAACAAATACACTACAATATACTAAAAATATACTTTTCTAATATACAATATCCTACACGCTTACAAAGCTCAGAACGTGATGGGCCTCAGCCACACCTGAGTGCAGGGGTGGAAAGCCCATCGCTGAATCCATCGCATTGCATGTGACATACACTTCAGATATTGGGTGTATATCACGGGTATATTGCTCTGTTTAACACACCCCACTTGATCATAGCGGGCGGTCTTCGAACGCTGAGACTGTCCCTAAAATCTTCAAAGAGTACCGAGGGAAGACCCTTTGTAAAGATGTCTGCAACTTGATATCTTGACAGGACATGACATACGTGTACCTGACCCCGAGCAACCTTTTCACGAACAAAGTGAATGTCCATCTCGATATGCTTAGTGCGTTGGTGTTGAACCGGATTACCGGACAGGTAGATGACACTAATATTATCACAATATACTAAGGTCGCCTTTTGAATGGTACAATGAAGCTCTAAAAGCAAGTTACGTAACCAATATGATTCTGAGACCACATTAGCTACCCCTCGATATTCTGCCTCGGCACTTGAGCGGGATAGAGTCGCCTGACGCTTTGCAGACCAGGAGACCAAGTTGTTGCCAAGGAACATACAGTAGCCAGACGTCGACCATCTGGTGTATGGACAACCACCCCAATCAGCATATGTGTATGAAACAAGTGTGGATGGCGATGAAGGATATAAATGCAAACCATAGTCCAGTGTACCCTGAATATACCTAATGATACGGTTGATTGCATTCATGTGCTCAATTCGGGGATCATGCATGAATAAATACACCTGCTAGACAGCATACGTAATATTCGGTCTTGTAAAAGTAAGATAATGAAGGCCCCCTGCAAGACTGCGATAGCGGGTCGGGTCCTCGTATGGTGCGCCGGTCTATGCACTAAGCTTGGGCTTTGTATCAACTGGAGTGGAATTGGACTTACAGGATGACATCCCAGCCCTCTCGATGATCTCAACCGCATACTTTCTTTGAGACAAAAACAAACCATATGAATGACGCTTGACGGCAATCCCCAAAAAGTAACTCAAGGGCCCTAAGTCTTTCATAGTAAACTCAAAGCTGAGCATGGCCATGATAGACTGGCGTAAGGCATCGGAAGAGGCAGTCAAAATGATATCATCCACATACAATAGAATGTAGGCCAAGGACGAACCACGAGGGTAGATGAACAAAGAATTATCTGACCTGCTGTGAGTGAACCCAATAGTCGAAACAAAGTCAGCAAACCTAGTATACCAAGCCCGTGGAGACTGCTTAAGCCCATATAAGGACTTCTTCAATAAACAGACATGATGAGGATGTTTGGGATCCCTGAATCCCAACGGCTAATGCATATAAACTGTTTTCTTGAGATCACCATGTATGAAAGCATTTTTGACATCCAACTGATGAATAGGCCATGCCTTTGAAAGATCCAAGCTAAGCACAGTGCGGATGGTAGCCAGCTTGACCACCGGACTAAACATCTCACCACAATCTATCCCAACCTGCTAAGTCTTACCATCACCCACAAGTCGCGCCTTATGTCGAGCAAATGACCCATCTGAATTCTCCTTATGAGAAAAATCCACATAGACCTGATAACATTAATACCAGATGGATGGGGCACCAACTCCCACGTCTTATTATCAATAAGAGCATTATATTCATCAGTCATAGAAATTTTCCAATTTGGATCGTTTAAGGCGGACACGGGATTACGGGGCAAGGGAGATTTAGAGAAATTAGAATGTAAATTAAAATGTCTTTTAGGTGTAAAAATACCCCGCTGCCTATGAGTGACCGGTCTATGACTCGAGGAATAATTGAGTGAATTTTTGGAATTTCTTTGGGGGCTCGGGACGGGCCGCCGAGGAAGTGGACTCTTGGCCCAAATCGGCAATCTGGAGGCGACCGGCTGGACGATTCGAGTGGTGGGTAGCCCAATTGCTGGGACTGATCCAGTAAATGGAATCTGTGATGGGACAGTGGGTCCAGCAGGCAGTGGGCCTGCTGGAGAATTTTGGGTGCGGAATATGTCCAAAAAATGATGAGTAATATACGGAGATATACCATCATCCAAAAAATTATACGAACTAGACTCGGGAGTATGGACTTTAGTAAATGGAAATTGAGTTTCATCAAAAATTACATGGCGATTAATGATGATTTTCTTGGAGGATAAATCAAAGCATTTGTAACCACGATGATTAGACGGATAACCCAAAAACACACACGGAGTAGACCGAGCCTGAGGTTTGTTAATTGTGGTGGATGAGAATAACGAATTACACAAGCACCCAAAAACCCGAAGATGAAAATAAGAAGGATTCTTATTACATAAACTTTGGAGGGGGGAAGAATATGTCAGACATTTGGAAGGAATTATGTTTAGGAGATATGTTGCCATTTGCAGAGCATGATGCCAAAAATATGGGGGTACGGAAGCATGAAGTAAGAGAGTGCGGACAATGTTATTTATGGAATGAATTTTTGCGTTCGGCTTTCCCATTTTGAGAAGATGTATGAGGGCACGAAAAACAAAAATTGATCTCATTATTATCACAGAACTCCCGAAACACCCTATTGTCATACTATTTTCCATTATCACACTGAATATTTTTTATTTCTCTTTCGAATTGTGTTCTAATGAATGCTCTAAATTTAAGAAGACAGAAAACACTTGTGATTTATTGGCAATTGGAAACGTCCACAAAAAATTAGAATAATCATCCAAAAAAGAACAAAATATCGATGACCTAACGAACTTAGAACAGGAGACGTCCATAGGTCGCTATGAATAATATCAAATGGCATTGAAGTATGAGAATTGGAGTCTACAAATGGCAGCTTAACAATTTTTCCTAACGAACAAGATTGACAAATTGGAGTACGACTCGTACCCTTACAAGAAATAAAACTATTTTTATCTAAAGCTGATAAAATAGAGGATCCCGGATGACAAGGCGAGCATGGCACAAGGAAGGAGAAATGGCTGCAAAGACTGATGGCAAAGCTTGACTCGATGGACTAAAACCGGGAATGATAGGATACAGATCCCCCCAACTATCACACCTCATGAGATGACTCCCCATCTTGAAATCCTTCACACAGAAACCAAACGGATCAAATTCAACAGAAACGAAATTGTCAGTGGTGAACTTTCGGACAGACACTAAGTTTTTAATCAATTTGGGGGCATGTAAAGTATTTTTCAAGATAAGGGGTGGATTGGGGAGGAGACAACATTTTTTTACCATAACCCTGAATTGGAATAGAGTTGTCATTACCAACAATTATACCCCAAGGGTTGCTCAAATTGGAATAAGATGAGAGAGTACCTGAATCGGAAGTCATGTGGGTAGTGGCACCGGTGTCCATATACCAATTTGGGTCCGGTTGAGTCAAACTCAATGTGTGTATCGCGGCCTCGATATCGGTATGAGTGTGGCCTACTGCATGATGAGCTTGCGGAGGTCGGAGCCCAAGTATTCCAGGACGGATCGAATTCAGCCGTAGAGTCGCTGAACCGGCGCGGATCGGGCTGGCGTGGCCAGTGGGCCGCCACTGCTGATTGTTGGGCCTGAAAGGCTGGCCAGCCCACTGGCTGCTGGGAGCTGCTGGAACGTAGGGGCTGCTGGCCCACGGCCCACTGCCCCAGCCCCACTGCCATGGGCCCCACTGCTGGGACCAGTAGGGTGGTGGGCCACTGTTCACTGGACGGGGCCCACTGCCTGCTTGCTGACCACCGGAACCGCCGTGTTTGCCCCCGCGGTTTTTGTTATTATTCTTACGATTATTTTTGCCGCCACCATGAGTATGGTTTTGGCCCGAATTATCAACAAAACCTGAAGAACTTGGGGAGGACGCCATCATGACGACGGGGCTTGCTCCGGTAGCCGCCTTTTTAGCCAAACCGGCTTCTTTCAAAGTAAGCATGGAGCGGGCTTGATAAAAGGCGGGAAGAGGGTTGCTTTGACGAAGTAGAGTTTCAACGCCATTATAGGCCTCCGAAAGGCCGGCAACTAATTGTAGAACCAGACAATTATTTGTTACAGGTGCGCCAACATTACGGAGTTGATCCGCTAACTACTTGAGTTTCTTGCAATATGCAGATACGTTTGGAAATTCTTCCATGCAAACTAGAGAGAATTCCTGCTCGAGTGTGACGACACGTGAATGTTGGTTATCTTGGAATATGTCACGCAATCTATTCCAAGTATCCATAGCCATGGTATACGGCTCAATAATCGTCTGTAAAAGGTCAAGGGAAATAGTGGAATAGATCCACTGGAGAACTGTAGCATCAAGAGTAATCCATAACTGAGGATCCTCCGCGGGAAGAGGTGTAGCGTGAGGAATGATGTGATGAATAACTTGATGGGAGATAGTGTGAATTTTAAACAATTCTGCCCACGTCGCATATTGGACGTTTTCCATCTCAAGCACAATAGGAATAATGTTCTTGACGTTAGAAATCATGAGGGCAGGATGATAATTGTTCTTAGACATATTGAAAGAATAAAGAAGGAGGGGAAATTTAGGAATAGTAAGAGAGATTTTGAGAGCAGAAGACGTATTTCGGAAGAGAAACCCGAGGGGGGGACGTTTCGGCCGAGAATGGTACAAAATTTGGGAGAGAGAAATTTTGTTAGACCTAGTCTCTTGATACCATGAAAGAAATAATCCCCTTCATTATTTTCATTAATTGAAAAGGTATATATACAAGTTACAAAATAGGAGAATCATATTCCTATTCTACTCCTAAAATCTTATTCTACCATAATTCTAACTATACAATTATGGTAAGTGTATAATCTTAATTTAGGTAACAAATACACTACAATATACTACAAATATACTTTCCTAATATACAATATCCTACACTGCCTACAGGCTACTGTAACGTGATGGGCCTCAGCCACACTACTGGGTCTGGGCTGCTGGAAAGCCCACTGCCGAATCCACTGCATTGCCCGTGATATACACTTCTGTATATTGGGTGTATATCATGAGTATATTGCTCTGTTTAACAGTGAGAATCACCGATATATATGAAGGGTGAAATCATATGTGGATTCAGAATTTGAAGTTTATGATTCTAGTTTTTTTTAACCCTTTTGAGTTATAGGTTCTAAGAAGATAATTAGGATAATAGTACTTTTGATCTCTCAGTTATGAATAATTCAGCTTTGGTCCTTGTAATAAATGACTCAGCATATTTAACCTTCAATTAGTTAAAATGTATGTTGTTTTATCCAATTATGTAGGAAGTATGTTAAATTTAGACTCTTTTTAGAAGTATTACCTTCAAATATGAAGAAACAATACACGTTTAAGATAACACATGAGTAATTAAATGGTAAAATAATTAATACTCCTAGGAAATTGTGATTGTTTTCCGATAAAGAGATCAAAAGTGTAGATTTCAAGTAACCGGTGCTTAATCATATACTATAAGGACTAATATCACAATTTACTAATAACTAAGAGATTGAAAATGTTAATCATACTTTATAATTTGTATTTACTAAATGAATAGTTTAAAATAAATAAAGAACGTATAGGTTAAAGCTATTGAATTCTATGAAACTCATATTTTAAACGGTACAGGCATTTGAAAACTCCAAAGAAAAAGAAGAAGATGAACAATTTGAAAATTCTCAAAATTTATGATCTGCTTATTGCTTGGAAAGAGATATATCATGAGTACATATGCAAACATGCATCTCCTCTTATATCATTATATCCACTAATACACTATTTCAATATCTTCCTTAGCTAAGGAGCACCAAACCCTAATTCCATTTGCCATACCCCCACCCATCTCTTATCTTTTGGTGAAAGATTCTCAATAATTCTTCAATTCTGCTTCCCACTTGTACAAATTGTTCTTCATTCAATGTTATTGAATCATCATAGGGGCGGAGGCACAGTGGTAAGCTATGAATTCGGCAGACTTACATATTTGATTCAGATTTTATATTTTTATTAAGAAATTCAAATTATTAGCATTTAAGGTCGTTATTTTAGAATCTCAAACCTATAAAGTTCAAATCCAGTATCCGTATTAAATGAACTTCCTAGGGTTAATCCTATTGAGGATGGAGAAAATTTGTCCTCCACTTTTTTCATCTTCATGTATTGATAAAGACCTTAAATTTTCAACTTCCCAGTTTAAACATTAACGATACGAGTTGGACAAGAGGATTATTTTTTCTTTTTATATACACATACAACTTGATTTGCGACTTGATTAATTCATCCTTAAAGTATCTTGTTTTATAAAATCTATGTCAAGTGGCTGTCATAGGACTTTAATTTGGAGGACATAAATACCCGCAATGGGTCAAATTGTACCTTTTATATCAAAATTCACCATCTGGATCATTGCCTCACGAGAAACTATTAGTCTCAACAGTAATTGAGATAATTTCTTTTAAGTGATCAAAACACTATAACTTTATAATAAAGTCTTTGATACAACTTTAATAGTATCTCAGACATTAATGATTAAGTAGCTTATTATATTTGACCATAACATACTGGAGATATTAATTTCATTAATTGTATATCTCTTATTTTAAGTAAAATTGTATTTCTATTGTAATTAGGTCTCCTATTTTAGATAAAATTATATTTTTTATTGTAATTAGGTTGATTAGTTACCTAGTTTAAATATTCTTGTACTAATATATATATTGTACATTATTGATATATACAATCAAGGAACATACTCCTTTATGGTATCAGTAGCCTAAAAATACCTCCACCGCCGCCGACCATAGCTCTCGGCCGCCACCCCACGAAACCCTAGTAGTTTTTTCCAGCCATTCTCTCTCCCTTCTCCTCCTAAATTTCATCTTCCATGGTTGACAAAACCAAATTCCATCATCCACTTGCAGTAAATAACATAAAAAAAACTTCATCCCTATCACCATTGAGATGAAAAAGGGTCAATACTCCTCGTGGGCGGAGCTTTTTAAGATCCATTGTCGTGTTTACGAATTTATCGACTACATCATCCCTCCTACACCAAAGTCCACAGACCTACCCTCGGCTTCAATTTCTGATGATGCACTCTTGTCTCGTTTGGATGCAGCCGTCCTCTAATGGATATACAACATAATCTCTAATGATCAGTTACACACCATCATTGAGACCGATGCCACTGCATGCCATACATGGGAACGTTTGGAAAGTATTTTCCATTACAAAAAAAACTCAACGAGCGTTATACCTTGAAAATCAGTCAAGAACGTTCATCAAGATGATTTCCCAAACGTGTCTGCATATTGTCAAGAACTCAAGATCCTTGCCGACCAACTCTCCAACGTCAGCGCACTAGTCACTAATCAATGATTGGTCATACAACTTATTGCAGGCTTGAACGAATCATATGACGGTGTTGCCACCATCCTTCAGCAATGCACGTCGTTACCTCCATTTTATGAGGCCTATTCGAAGCTTATTCTTGAGGAAACCCGGAAAATCAAGCTCATCACCACTCATGCTAGCATTGTCGATGCTGCCCTCACCACCACCATCGAGCCCTCCGCCGACGGTAGGGCCTCCATTTCCGGCAACCAGAACTGTCAGCTCGAGGACCCGCAGCAGCCCGCATCCACCCGCAATAACCGCTGGAGCAGGCAGTCCGGCAAGTGTCGCGGCGGATAGAATTCCGATAACAACGGCGGCTGGAAGGGGTAGTCCTCGCCAGCATGAAACAACCAGCAGCGACCGCGATAGTGGTAGCAGCCTCTGTCGTGGACTGCCTACCCATCGTGGGTAGCATGTGCCCCACCGTTATGGGCCTCTCCTCCTAGTCCGGATCTGACATCCTCGTGGACTCCATCTCAGAACCGACAGGCCCACCCTGGCATACTCGTCCCACATCCCCAACAGGCCTACACAACACAGGCCCCCCCGCCCTTAACTTATGCACCGACTGACATTGAGGCAGCTATGAACATAATGTCACTCAACGCTCCAGACGAAAATTGGTATACGGACACAGATGCCACATCTCACATGATTGCATCACAAGGTACTCTCTTGTCTTATTCCAATTTGAGTAATTTAAATCATAATATTATTGTTGGTAATAGATAAGGCATTCCCATTCGCGGTTTTGGTCATTCATCCTTATCCTCACCACATCCATCAATAATCTTAAAAAATGTCCTACATGCCCCTAAACTCATTAAAAATCTAATCTATGTGTGATGTTTAACAACTGATAATAATGTTTTCCTTAACTTTGATCCTTTTGGTTTTTTTGTGAAAAATTTTACGACAGGGAGATGAATAATGAGATGTGACAGCACTGGAGATCTCTACCCTATTTCAAATATCGTAAACAATTCAGCCTCAGTTCCATCAACCTTTGCTGCTCTTTCGTCTTCCTTATGGCACTCTAGATTAGGACATCTGGGAGATTCTATTTTACGCTCCCTTAGGAAAAATAATTGTATTAATTGCAATCGTATTTCTAGAACTCATATATGTGAATCCTGCATTTTTGAGAAACATGTTAAATTACCATTTTCTGCATCCGCAAATTGTACTTTACTACCTTTCGATATCATACATGGTGATTTGTGGATATCCCCTATTTTAAGTACAGCTGTCCATCGATATTATGTGCTATTTTTGGACGATTATTCCAACTTTCTATGGATTTTTTCAATTGGCAATAAATCTCAAGTCTATCCCATTTTTTCCTCATTTAGTGCTCTCGTAAAAACACAATTTGAAAAGAGCATTACATATTTTCAATGTGACAATGGCATGGAATTCAATAATAATCAATTCAAACAGTTTTGCTCCAATAACGGTCTTACCTTTTATTTTTCCTGCCCTTACACCTCCTCCCAAAATGGTAAGGCCGAATGGAAAATCTGAACCATAAATAACCTAATTCGTGGCCTACTTTTTCATGCCTCAATTCCCCTTCAATTATAGAATTACGCACTCTCCATGGCCACCTATCTCCTAAACATAATTTCAAAAAAGTCTCTAGCTCAACGATCGCTCACTCAAGTTCTGTTTCATAGGAACCTCTCCTACCAGCACTTGCGTATCTTTGGATGTATCTGTTATCCTCTCCATCCGACCACTCACAAACTCCAACCCCGGTCTTCCCTGTGTGTGTTTCTAGGTTACCCCGCCAATCATCATAGTTACTCATGCTATGACTTGTCAAGCTATAAAATTATTATTTCACGTCGTGTCTTATTTGATGACCCTCAATTCCCCTTTGACTCCCTAAACTCGCCACCTCGGCATTCCTACGACTTCCTAGATGATGGCCTGAACCCTCTTCTAATTCATTATTTACATAGTCCGTCGTCCTAGACCCCGGCACCCGCCCCCACCTCGGACAGTCCGGGACACACTGCCCACCCAGTTCTGTCGGCGGTGGCCCATAATAGCCCGCATCAAGGTGATTCTGCAGCCATCTCTCGGTAAATCGAGCATTGGCCAGCCGGTCCTGCCACCCTTGCCCTTCCTTCTTTTCCCAGTAGTCCCGCGGCATACCCCATCACATCCCGTGTCTCGAGACACGCTCTCAGACCGTGGAAACACGTGTCATGCACAGAATTCATAAACCTAAATAGTTGTTTAACCTATATGTTTCAGTTGTCTCTTCCCTTATCCCACGAAATATGAAGGATGCCTTGTCCGAACCTAGTTGAAAAGCTGCAATGATTGACGAATATAATGCTCTTACTGATAATAAGACGTGGGACCTAGTACCCCATCCACTTGATGCTAACACTATTCATTATATGTGGATTTTTAGACATAAAAAGAAATCTGATGGTTCTTTTGAGAGGTACAAGGCTCGTCTTGTAGGTGATGGCATGTCTCAATAGGTGGCAGTGGATTGTGATAAAACGTTCAGCCCAGTCGTAAAGCCCACAACCATCCGGACCATCCTCAGTATTGCTCTATCCAAGTCTTGGCCCATTCATCAATTTGATGTCAAGAATGTCTTCTTACATGGGGATCTTCATGAAACGGTATATATGCATCAGCCTATGGGTTTCAAGGATCCTACTCATCCGGATTATGTGTGTTTGTTGCGGAAATTACTCTATAGACTGAATTAGGCTCCTCGAGCATGGTACCAGCGGTTCACCGATTATGTCTCCTCTATCAGTTTTTCACACAACAGATCTGATCATTCCTTGTTCATCTACAACAAAGGTACATACATGTCTTACCTATTATTATATGTTGATGACATCATCTGATATTATCCGTCAGTCCATTATGTCTCTCATTTCCTCTGAGTTTGCTATGAAGGATCTGGGGGCCCTGAGTTATTTTTTGGGCATCTCTGTCACTCGACATTCTGGCGGCCTATTTCTGTGTCAGAAGAAGTACGCCGAAGAGATCCTTGATCGTGTAGACATAACATCTTGCAAACCATCCCAAACGCCAGTAGACATCAATTCCAAGCTCAGCGCTGATTCTGGCCCCCTATATTCAGACCCGACTCACTATCGTAGCCTGGCTGGGGCCCTACAGTACCTCACATTCATGAGACTTGTCATATCATATGTCGTGCAACAAATTTGCCTACATATGCACAATCTGAAGAAAGTACACATGCATGCCCTCAAACATATTTTACGATACGTCTAAGGTACACTTCACTTCAGATTACATCTATACATGTCCTCGTTCACTGGTCTCACTGCTTATTTTGATGCTGACTGGGGTGGATGTACTGACACCCGACGCTCCACGTCTGGTTACTGTATTTTTCTCGGAGATAACATATTGTCTTGGTCTTCCAAAAGGCAACCTACACTATCCCGATCCAGTTCCAAAGCAGAGTACAAAGGTGTCACCAACGTCGTCTCTGAGTTTTTTTGGATCCGTAACCTTCTACTTGAGCTTCACTGCCCGATTCAATAGGAAACACTGGTCTACTGCGATAATATTAGTGCAATATATCTTTCCGACAATCCTATCCAACATCAACGCACTAAACACATTGAGATGGACATTCATTTATTTCGTGAAAGAAGTGGCTCGTGGTCAAGTTCGTGTCCTTCATGTTCCTTCCAGATATCATATTACCGACATCTTCACCAAAGGACTTCCGCGCATACTATTTGATGATTTTTTAGCCAGTCTTAGTGTTCGTGAACCTCCCACTTCGACTGCGGGGTGTAATATAATATTTTCCGAATATTATTTCATTAAAATTGTATATCTCTTATTTTAGATAGAATTGTATTCCTATTGTAATTAGGTCTCCTATGTTGAATTATAGTTCCTATTGTAATTAGGTCTCCTATTTTAGGTAGAATTATAGTTCCTATTGTAATTAGGTTGATTAGTTACCTAGTTTAAATATTATTGTACTACTATATATATTGTACATTATTAATGAATATAATCAAGGAATATATTCATTTAGATATATCTCCATTCTTAGTGTGCATATGAATTAATTTTGTTAAAAAAAATACCCATGTATCAACTCAAGAAAATTATTTTCATAACTCCACCCATGATTTAATCGGGATAGAGAAATCCGGATGAATATCCAAGGAGGGGTGCATAAAGGTGTGGGAACGCCGCTTTCACTAAGACAAGTGATAGTGAATATATTCCATATATATTCACAATATATTATGTAATTAATATTTAGACTATTCTACATGGTATCAAGAGCCAAAAATCTCTCCCTACCCTAAACACTATTTTTCGGCCGCCATACCCTATATTTCCTCCATTCTTTCGCCTCACAACAGCAGTATACTACCGGTATACCGCAGCTCTTCACTGATATACAGCCAAACCGACCCTCCTCCTTACATATCTCGTCATATACATCGAGTATATAGGTGATATTTAGCGATATACAGCCAAATCAGACCTCTTTTCTACCTATCTCGCCTGTATACATCTGGTATACAGAAGATATCCCCTCTTCCATTGCAAAACAGCGGTATAGCGCTGGTATACCGTGGCTCCTCGCAGATATACAACCAAACCGCCCCTCCTTCTTACATATCTCACTATATACATCTGATTTACAGGTGATATCTCGCCGTATACATCTAAATCAGCCCTCTTCTTTACCTATTTCGCCTGTATACATCAGGTATATAAGTGATATTTAGTGATATACATCCAAATCAGACCTCTTTTCTACCTATCTCCCCCGTATACATCTGTTATACATGTGATATACACCCCACCCGTACCCCATATCACCCGAAAAAGCCTATATACCGATGATATACAGTTGATATACGGCTGCCCCAAACCCTATATACAACTACCAAATTTCGAATACCCTTATGGCATCACCTGCGGCCCACATATCTTCTTCCGTTTCATCTTTCTCAATACCCGAAGTCACAAATCTTCATCGTAGAATGTGTCCAACAATACATGCAGTCCACAACAGCCCCAGTAACCGCAATAGTGGACCGGCCCACTATCCAATACCTGGGCCTGCCCTTCCAACAACGTTCCAGAGGCCCAGAAACAGCAATCTCAATGGGCTCAGCCGAGGCCCAGCATCCTAGGAGCCCATTCAGCGGCTCGCTAGGAAGGCCCAAGCCATCAGGCCCATTACACATCATCCTAGCAGCCCGATGCTGCTTGGTATATGGATACGGGTGTCACGTCGTACCTCACCAATAATTCTGATAATCTTCTTCAACTGCGCAATTTAAATACTCTTCAATCTATTATGGTCGGCAATAGTCATCACATTCTAATTCAAGGGTTTGGCCACACACTAACTCCGCCACCGCAACCCAACTACTCCCTTAAACACATCCTATATGCCCCTAACATTATCAAGAACCTAATATTTGTTAGAAAATTTTCCACTGATAATTCTGTATCCATTGATTTTAACCCGTTTGGTTTTTCTGTAAAGGACCTACGTACGGGGAGACTTCTCACGAGATGCAATAGTGTGGGGGACCTCTATCCTTTCCTATCCACGTCCACTGCCCATGTCACTCTTCCTACCGCTTTAGCTGCAATATCTCCATCAACGTGGCATAGAAGACTTGGTCATCCGAGAGCTCATGTTTTTTATTCTCTTAGAAACTACAATCTAATCCAATGTAATAAAGGGAAACATTCCCATAGTTGCTCCTCTTGTCGTCTAGGAAAACATGTTACTCTTCCATTTACGTCCTCTTTAAGTATTACTTTCTCTCCCTTTGATATTATTCATGCGGATTTATGGACATCTCCTATAACTAGCAACCTAGGTCATAAATATTATTTGGTATTTTTGGATGACTTCTCTCACTTCCTTTAGGTCTATCTGCTTAAACTTAAGTCTCAAGTTTACTCCAAATTCCTTGAATTCGTACATTGGTTAAAACGCAATTTAAAAAAGACATCAAAACGTTTTAATGTGATAATGATCGTGAGTTCAATAACTCCCTCTTTCATAATTTTTGTGCGGCTAATGGCATGGTTTTTCATTTCTCCTACCCCCAAACTTCCCCTCAAAATGGTAAAGCCGAAAGAATTCTCCGCACCATTAACAATATGATTCGTACCCTTCTTTTTCATGTGTCTCTCCCTCCCTAACTTTTGGGTATATGCATTAAAAATGGTAGAACACATTCTTAACATCTTACCTACCCGTACGATCCAAAATAGGACACCCGCCGAAATTCTCCTCCATCGGATCCCTTCCTATAATCACCTTCGAATTTTTGGTTGTCTTTGTTACCCAAATCTTGCCTCAACGGCCCCTCACAAATTAGCACCTCGCTCCACTCCGTGAGTCTTTTTAGGTTTCTCGTCGAACCATAGGGGGTACTTGTGCTATGAGTTATCCACAGACAAAATTATAGTCTCACGCGCATGTCACGTTTGTTGAGTACGCTTTTTCCGTTGACAACATTCAAAAATTTTGACGGTTTCCTTGATGACTCAGACACCTCTCCTCTACTTCAAAACGCACTATATTGGCCAAATACCAACATGTCACCCTATTCTACAACAAGATATGCTTTTCAATCTACTTTACGCGAGCCAATTACAAGTATGATTCAGTGTGAAAGATTAGGTGAACAAGTGTACATACATATATCATGGCGAAAAAGTTCCAACCTTATATGTGAATTATGCCACATTGTCATGTACAAGAAAAAAAAGCAATGGGAGTTAGAAAAAATAAACATATTTGACCTCCCAAAAATGCACGGACGAGATGTAGTATAAAGGGTCCTCTTGATTGGTGGCAAGTGGCAACGTATGGACATCTAGTTTTTATTACTTCAATAATCATGTCTACTATAATAATCTCAGTACACTAGTGATATTGGCTGTTTTACACGAAAATTGCACAAATTTAAAACACAATACTACAATTTAAGGCGTGTTAATTTACTTATATATTCAACATATCTTTCATGTTTTCTCGATGTAGATTTTGTTTAGAGAGTTATAATATGCTCGGGCCAATTTGGATTTACTAGGAGGAGGAAAAAAAATTTAAAAAAGGGGAGAAAACAGCAAGGCCATTGAGTGGGAAACATTGAAATTGCATTAGGGTGTTTATAAGGCTGATAAGGAAAAGTTAAAAGGCATTTGAGTATATGTTTTAGTGGATGCTTTATCGAGGCCTTCGATAGGGACTTTACCACAAAGCCAAACAACATTGATGAAAAATTAAAATACTAGAGCACTCCAATAATATTATATACAATCAATTAAATATATCCACAAATATATTCAAATGCCTTTGGTGAGTGGGTTTATTTATAAATAAAATAAGTTTCTTACAAGACCCAATAATTTCATAACACACTTTGTGTTGGAAATTTGCCTTTGGCGGGGAGATGCGTCCACCCACCTTTGATGAATTAAATACTAGTGTTCCGCATGTTGGAGACCTTGTCTCTTCACACATGCATGATCTACGAAGTGAGTAGATGACCGTAGGGCCAAGAATCGTCAAATTTCATTGAGAAATGAAAGAGATATTGGTCCACGAAGTAAGGTATTTGAGGCATGGAAATGTGGTGTGGGACAAATCTACCACATCGGTGGGAATAGGAAGAATTGCTCTCTATATAAGTCTCTAATGTGGTAAATGGTTTGGGACCCCAAGGGGTATCCCATGTGTTTAAAGGAGGGAGGACCTAGATGTGCTTGGGTTCAAGGCTAAGCCCACACGCGCACCGCCGCCGCCCGCCCGTCCCGTCCGGTCTCGGGCTCGGGTCACGGCTGTGGGTTGTGGGCTGTGGGGACTTTCTGATATTATCAACTTTGCCAGATACTTGGCTGATTAACTCTCCATTAACAGCCCATTACTTAGGCAATTGAGCAGCCTCATTCATGACCATAAATCAGCCTCTCTAATGCCATTAACAACCCTCACTTAATGGCCATTACAGCCTTGTTTGTGGTTGTTGGGCTGCCCTCCTACATGCTATTTATTGATCTATTTTTTGGCTCAATTCGTGAGAGAATAACAGACAAAACAGAGAGCAATATAGCACAGAAAAACTGAAATTCAGCACAAAACAGTGACTGAAAAACAGCCACGAAAATATCACAAACAGACCACAAAACAGTGAGTAAAACTGTGTTGAAAAACAGTTAGTAGAGACACACTATATATACACAGAGACAAAAGAGAAGAGTAAAGAGAAACTCTTCCTTCCTATTCCATATCTTCAGCAAGTCGGTTCATATTTGTTTTCTTCGTCAGGCTCAACCTATTGGCTTTGTAGCGTTGAGATTAAAGTGTTGTTTTATCTTGGGAGACTATTGCCTGCTAACGTAAAAGCAAATATACGGGGCAATCTTGTCTTAAGGACAGAGGGCAATTCCTCGACTCAACACACAACGTTGTAACCATCCAGATTTAGTTGTTTCTTGATTTCAAGTTATCAAGATTCAAGACACAACAAGCTTGCGGCAGTTTTGAAGATTGGCCTATTTGTTCAACAAGATTCAATTTCTGAATATTGAATATTTATTTATCTTTTCGAACACTTGTAATAGTTATTTACTTCCCGTACTGCTTTATAAAGTACAATAGAGTACCAACACTTTGTACAATTTTGACGCATGTTTATAACTTCAACGTGACTGCATGTATTATATATAGCTCTTTAAATCGTATTCATATATTACTGTAAGAAAAATGGGCTTACATTATTAGAAGTATACTGGGCAATTCGCAGGAATGCTCTTATTTTGGGGTGATTTTTAATTTTTGCCTCTCAAATTAAAATTTTTTAATTTTTATCCTTCGATTTCTGGGTTCCGAGTTCGAACCCCTGCTCAGAAAAAAATTAAAAAAAAATTGCAAGACATAGTTTGGAGTTCACAAGGCATCTGAGAGATTTTGTCTTAAGGTTGCAAATTCTACCTTCAGACATGCAGAGTTTGCATGCAACACTAGCTATGGCAAATTCTGTCTTGCGAATCCAAACTCAACTTTGCGATTTTTTATTTTTATTTTTGATTAAGCAGAGATTCGAACCTAGAACCTCGTGGTATTTTTGAGCGAAGAGCAAAATCTAAAGATTTCAAATTTGATGGACAAAAATTAAAGACCAATGATTTTGAATCCACGCAAAAAAAAAAAGAAGTATACTATTTAGATATAAATATTTCTTTTAATCATAAACGAAACGTATGCTAATTATAACGGTAACTAGTTATTGAATTGTGCGCTTTATATGTTTGTTTTATGTGGGTTTAGTTTGACGGTGAGGGTAAACTCTTTACTGTCAGTTATTTCATCACTAATGAATCTTCCGTGCTTCGCGCCACTAAAAAAAATATTATTAAATAATCTATGTAATTGTTAACACTCAAAAGTAATTTAAGTATTTAGCCGAATTCAGTGACAGCCGAACTGTTACAGAGCCGAATTTACACCTAGCCCTCGACTACAAGAACTTCATCGGCTACTAAGGCATCTTAGCCGAGTTGTTAGTTAGAGGTACGACTGGGACCCACGCAGATGCAGACGCCTCAACGATCAAGTCAAAAGGGTTTACGGACCCCTAGAAGCGGTAACGATCAACAACAGCTAAAAGAAAGGGTCATTATCCGAGCAAGAGGAGTAGAGGGCGAGAAAATCGGCACCACCTCCTCCATAGTCGGCCATTGAACTTAGTGGGTTACTTGATGGCTGACATTGGGTGGGGGGTGGATCACTTTGTACAGTTTTTTTTCCCTTTTTTGTACTATAAATAGGATCATTCTTTGTATATACAGACAACAACACAATGAATCAAACAACTCAATTTTTATCTATCTTTATCCTTTACTTTATCTATTATTTACTTTACTGTACTCAGCTGCATTCATGTTTCTTACCTCTTAGTTTACTCATACCACCATCCTAACACTTTTCAGAGTAGTTGGGGTACCCATTGCTGGAAGTTAGAGTTCCGCTTCCTGCACAAATCGCTTAGTTAAGGAATCACTTTGTCATCCGATTTCTTTAGCCGATAAAACGGCAAACACTTCGGACGGTAAAAAATTTAGCATGCCCAGTGGGATCATAGGTGAATTAATAGCAAAGTTTGATTCTCCAGGTCAGGATCATTCTTGGCGTATGCGCCTAAGGTCCGGTAAGAAAATGAACCCCGAATCGAGTCCACATCTTAAACAAAATTCTCCCAGATGGAACAACGAACCAGCATCCTCCTCGGGTATGCCTACATCGGTTGATACCCCTCCACTTCCTCCATCAACCTAAGTTGTGGAAGAATATAACCAAATCGGAAGGTCTAACCATAATGATCACGTCTTTTATTTGACAATAGATCGACTTGGGCATCCACGATATTATGTATCAAGTTTCTAAACAGTTGGCTGACATTGTGAAGCTGATGGTACATAATGAGGTTCAGCAAGCGAGGGAGATGAAAACCAATCGAATGCACCCAGGAGAATGTTCGGCTAGTTCTGCCATCCCTCTGACGAGCGGTGTTGTTCAGCATGACACCGTGACTCCCGGTGTTGTTCCTCAGCCGAATGTGCATCAGTTAGTGCCAACTCAGGTGCAGTCGGTAGCACACCTAGAAACACAAGCCCAATCTCCTGGCAACCAGCACACTGCATAGTCGCCGCCGAATCTTGGGGAAAAATGTGCCACTTGACCAAGCGAGTCTGCAGTATGGGCAGATCAACATGGCTCAGAGACCAGTTCATGCTCCAGGACACTTTATATTGCCGCCCGTTATGCCGTACGTTTCTACGAACAGCCCTACGATGCAGGCGAACAATGTTGGCCAGCCGAATTGGCAGCTGATGGCCTCTGGCTATGACTTAGCTCGGCTATCTGGTGACGTTATTTACAGTGGAATACCATTCCAGCAGTCATTGGCAATACCCAGTGCATACCTTCCAGGAAGCGTAAATTTTCTAAGAACGACCGACGTCCTAGAAGAGTAGCCATGGAATACTGTTTCACCTTATCCTCAAGCTCCGTTAGCCGTTCCAGGAGCTCAGGTTGCAGGCTTTAGTGGTCATACCCAACAGCAGTAATGGGGCATTACCCCACCTATTGGTAATGGCCAGCAGACCACCTACAACCTTCAAAATTATGTCTAACAAAGTCCATAATGGAGGCCGCCAGTTCAGAACGCCTACCAACCGAATCCAGTCGAGAATCGGCAGAGGACGTCACAACTGATAAACCCAGAAATTATTGCTAATACCATGCGGAGGTACTTCGACATCCAACTAAAACCTTTGGACATGCCTGTTTATAAGAAGCCTTACCCCAATTGGGTAGATCAGATAGTACCTTTGCCGAGGGGATTCAAAACACCGGAGTTTGCCATCTTCTCTGGCGACGACGACAAATCCATTATCGAGCACATTGGTAGATTTACTGCCCAATGCGGCGAGGCTGGCCAGAAAGAGTATCACAAGTTGCAGATATTCCCTCTCTGTCTAACAGGAGCAACCTTTGCATGGTACTCCTCTTTGTCTCCTGATTCCGTATAGAGCTGGGCTGACATGGAGGGTTACTTCCATGATAGGTTCTATTGGCCCCAACTTTATGTTATCGTGATTGATCTAACGAATCTCAAGAAGCAAGTTGATGAATCGACTGCCAATTTTTATCGAGAGATTCAGAAAGAAGGTTGGGAAATGCACCGTACACTTCCCCGAATCTGAGTGTGTCCACATGATAATCAACAACATGCACCCTCAGTTAAAGGAGAAGTTGGTGAGATAATCCTGCTCTGACCTAAACCAGTTAGCCGAAAAGGCTATCCAAATAGAGTAGTACGTCTAGGAGAAGGAGCCGAGAAGAGCCAGCCAAAATTGAGTCTCCCACTTGGTATCCATCATTGAAGCGGATCAGTACGACACAGAGTCAGCCGACTGCGCGGCAGATGCAATGGTGGCCGAGATTGTTATGGGTAAGGTTTACTCTTGCCCAGCCTTGAAAGCCATAAAAGGCAAGGAGATGAGTTTATCCGATGACAGGGTCGGTTACTCGTTTGACATCATGAAGGCAGATCAGATCTTTGATCATCTGCTCAAAGATAAGCAGATTCGGCTGCTTGATACTCATAGGATTCCGCCTGCCGAGGAACTCAAAGATAAGAAGTACTGTAAGTGGCATAATTCATACAGCCACTCTACTTCTAATTGTGTGGTTTTCAGAAAGGCGATCCAAAAGGGCATCAAAGAGGGAATGTTCAAGCTAGCTGACAAGAGTATGGCTGAAATGTCCATTGATACCGACCCATTTCCCGCGGTACCAATATCTATGGTATCTTTTACTAAGCCTGATGAGTCAAGGGACACCAAAGGGAGAAAGCCGATGAAAAGGGTGTGGGTCCCAAAGAAACCTACCGAATGGGAGAAGGCCACAAGGATCTCTGTGTTCAACCGGTTAGGCAGCATACATGACATTCGCGATGACAGGCAGCCAACTAGGAGCAGTTTTCATGGCCGTCCTAAATACTCGAGGGAAGTTGAACGAGAACTTTAGGAACAAACCATGAGGTTCAGAAGGGTCCCATCGGTTCCAGGCATAGGCATGGGGGGCAAGTACGGATGCCAACCAATTAGCAGCCGAGCATGCCTCGAATAGATGAAGAACCACTCCCTAAAACCAACCAGAGAGTGGTCGAGTTTAACGTAAACGAGGGTGTTTCGTCCTTATGTATCACGGCGAGAAATGAGGACCAGACGAGACCCCGGAGAATGATTAAACCAACCACCAACACAGAAGAGAGGAAGTGATCTGTCAATCAGGCTCCCAGAAAAAAAGAGGCACTACCAAGAGTCGCATCCAGGTTTCAGAAAATAATTATGCAACGTGCCAAGGCCTTGCGTAAGATGCAACAGATATTGCATCTAATTTTCAACACCAAGGCAGCCGAAAATCATGAGATTCCTGAGTCTGTCGTAGCTGAGGTTATCGAGCGGGCATTCGGCTCAGTTGCTTCAGGGGAAATATCGCTTGAAGGAGAGACGTCGGGTCAACCAGAGCTGTATGAACAGCCTACCGACAACCCAACGGAGGAACCCCGACAAGAGAATATGGCCCCGGAGAGACCTCTAACCGAGGCAATCCTACAGATCATGCAGAGGATTCAGTCAGAGGATCCCCAGCCAATCCCCATTTGTCTCCAGAAAATGGAAGATATGAGCTTCTGGTCAGCCGAATTAGATGAAGGAGGGGACTCCATCCCAATTTATTTAGACATGACCTAGTTGATGAAATGTGGGCAGACATTGAAATGGTCAGCCTAGTCCCATGTGAGTTCTAGGCCAGCTGCTCCGCGTTGGATAGCCTAGAAGGTGATGTTTGCGTAGAAGACGTAAAATGGGAAACAATAGTCGATACCCCGGCTAGGTATACTTTGAGCACCGTATTTGGTGCACCTATAGAAGATATGGTTAAACACATCAAACCCATTTACGTCAAGGCTTACATTAACGGCAAAATTATTAGTCAGGTGTTTGTCAACAATGGGGATGTGTTGAATGTGATGCCGCTGCTTACCTTGAAGGATCTTAACAAAACAAATGAAGATCTCATCTCAACTAATATGAAAATTGCTAGCTTTATGGGAGAAGCCTCTGAAGCATTGGGGATTCTAGTAGCAGAAATCATTGTAGGTCCTAAGACTGCCAGATCTGCCTTCTTTGTAATAGATGGCAAGCCATCCTACACCATTCTGCTGGGCAAGGACTGGATTCACACCAGCTGATGACTTCCTTCTACCATGCATCAAAAGCTCATCTTTTGGGAAGGAGACAAAATAGAAATCGTCCCAGCGGATGATAACCCATTCCGACCATGGGTTCAGAACTTATAGGTTGTCCTCTATTCACCCTATGTGACTCCCATAGCCGTCATGGGGCATTATGAAGAAGGATATTAGGAATCCTATAATCTTACCTCGCGAGGGTTTGAAATAAAACAATTAGTCAAACCACGGCTTACCTTGGAGGATTTAAATGGTTGACGAAACCCAAATCATATGTGACATGTAGCATCGGTTGGCCGCCCTAAGTTCTGAGGCAAGGATAGTTGAGGCATCGCATATGGGGAACCACGACAACGAACCAACACTTGCAGTCGATGAAGTTCAGCTGCCGATAGAATCATTGTATTCACTGGAGACAAGATGATTGAAGTGACATGCACGGCTGTCAGACTGAAATGACCCAACAGTCACACTCGAGTTAATATAAAGGGGCAATTGTTAAAACTCAAAAGTAATTTTAGTGTTTAGCCGAATTCAGTGACAGCCGAACTATTCCAGAGCCGAATTTACTCCTAGCCCTCGACTACAAGAACTTCATCGGCTACTAAGGCATCTTAGCCGAGTTGTTAGTTAGAGGTACGATTGGGACCCACTCAGATGCGGACGCCTCAATGACCAAGTCAAAAGGGTTTTCGGACCCCTAGAAGCGGTAACGGCCAACAACATCTAAAAGAAAGGGTCATTATCTGAGCAAGAGGAGTAGAGGGCGAGAAAATCTGCACCACCTCCCTCATAGTCGGCCATTGAACTTAGTGGGTTACTTGATCGCTGACATGGGGGGGGATCACATTGTACAAAAAAATTTCTTTTTTTGTACTATAAATAGAATCATTCTTTGTATATACAGACAACAACACAATGAATCAAACAACTCAATTTGTATCTATCTTTATCTTTTACTTTATCTATCATTTACTTTACTGTACTCAGATGCACTCATGTTTTTTACCTCTTAGTTTACTCATATCACCATCCTAATGCTTTCTGGATTAGTTGGGGAACTCATTGGTGGATGTTAGAGTTCCGCTTCCGGCCCAAATCGCTTAGTTAAGGAATCAATTTGTCATCCGATTTCGTCAGCCGATAAAATGGCAAACACTTCCGACAGTAACAGTAATGGAATAACTTTTGTAAAAGTAAAAAAAAAGTCTTCTATAAGACTTCCTCTTACATAAAGTTGGTGAGTAACACTTAACTTTTTCTCTTGATAATATAAATTGATCAAATATATATATATATATATATATATATATATATATATATATATATATATAAATGAATTTAGAATCCATGTGTGGTACTGTACTTGATAATGGCTATGTGGCAATTTTTGTCTAATTGTATCTCAAAGATTTATTGCAAAAGTATAACTTCCTAACAATTGAAAAATAAAAATAGGAAAGTTACCTTAATTCCTATAAAGAAAACCGAAGTTATACATAACCTTTTAACTCTCCCATTATCATAGACAAACAAAATAGCAAAAGCTATTGAGAAAAAGAAAAAATCATGCAAATAATTAAAGACACAGAAAAATTCATACTTAGCAGGTAGCCCGTGCATTAATCCCTGAAAGTGAAGACAACTAATTTATAAGCCCAATTAAATTACATCTAAAACTATCTAGACATATAAATGTAACACGTAAACGGAAATGACGAAGTGGTTAATGAAAAATATAACCCCATAAGATGCTAAAGAAATTATATAAGTGAACAATGAAAACTATAACCCTATACAAATAGGGGGACTATAGCGCGAAAGAAACCTATTATTGTGAAAAGTATGTTAGATTGTAACTTATAAAAATGGTTAGTTTAGCAAGCTACGTTTGTATATAAAACATGAAGTGAGAATTTGAGTAATTAAAAGTGAAATTGCTTTAGGTCACGGAAAATATAAAACGCACTTTAACTTTCATTATGTTTTTTGTCACCTTATCTTTTCATTTTTTTTTAACTCAAAAGATAATTATCACATAATAACCAAAAGAGAACTTCATGAAGTTGATCAACATGATTTTTTTAGATAATATAGAATAAAATAATATAACAATATAATAGGGTTAGAACACTTGTAGAAGGTAGAATTGAGTTGATCATTTGTTTATTGCTGCCAAAAAATCTACCCAATTTATGCGGAGGATTTTCATTAGTTTGGTTCATATGAAATGTTTTCGTTGTTTTAATTGTATCAAGAAAGGAAAATATTAGTGAATATTAGTATAATATTCATTGGATGTTTTGTAATTATTAATGATGTATAATTATGGTAATTATAGGATCCTAATTGTAGTAGGACTCCACATGATACACACTATATATATATATATTTGTATTAATGAGAAAGACTCCCCAAGGGAGATTAGTACATTCTTACATGGTATCAGGAGCCAAAACCCTAAACACCAAATTTTAGCCCTAGTCCCCCCCCCCTCTACCCCTCGACCGGCGGCCCTGTTTTCCGATTTTTTTCCAATTTCTTTCCTTCACCAAATCTGAAACTAAATGGCTTCCTTGTCTCCTACCACTTCTCCCCCGGCTTACGCCACCTCCCATGTCATCATAAACAACCCCCATGCTCCCTCTTCCACTCCTTCCTTTCATCCGGCCTTCGCCGTCACAAATATCAAGAATGTCATCCCCATCATTCTTGATCAAGAAGAGGGTCAATATTCTTCATGGGTTGAACTGTTCCATAATTATCCATGCTCATATAATGTGCTTCATCATATCGACTCCATCCCTAGCCCTCTTGAAATCGACAACCCCACATGGCGCCGTCTTAACGCTATCCTCAAGCAATGGATTTATGGCACCATATTTAAGGACCACCTTCATATAATCATGAAAACTAGAGCCTCGGCTCATGAGTTATGGATTCTGTTGGAAGAAATATTTCAGGACAATAAACACAGGCGTGTTGTGTATCTTGAGGAGCAATTCAACACCATGTGCCTTGAAAATTTTGCAAACATGTCCGAGTATTGCAAACAACTGAAATTGGTGGCCGATAAATTGTCCAATGTGGGCCATCTAATTTCCAAAACTAAGATGCTGCTACAGCTAATAAATGGCTTAACGAAGGGTACGTATGATACCCTTGTGACGATGATACAACAGGTCAACCCACTACCCAGCTTCAACCAGGCACGTTCACAATTATTATTGAAAGAAACCCGACGTACCAAGCAGGACGAGCACAACCAAAAGGCGTTAGCGGTTAAAGATTCGGTGACCAATTCCACCACCACAGCCCAGCTAACACCACCGGACACCAACCGTGGGGCAGCCGCGGCAGTGGCAGAGGCGATAGGGGCCGTGGTAAATGAGGCAGAAACCGTGGTCATGGTGGTCGAACAGGCCAACAACAGCCCAGCCAAACTGCCAATTAGATTGGCCCAGTTCAGTGGCCCAACCAATCTGGCTGGGC
This sequence comes from Anisodus acutangulus, assembly GCA_029783415.1. Lineage (NCBI taxonomy): Eukaryota > Viridiplantae > Streptophyta > Magnoliopsida > Solanales > Solanaceae > Anisodus > Anisodus acutangulus. Next base: position 1,645,344 of record CM056509.1, read on the forward strand.
CTCCTTCCCGTTCCAGAACCCATCAGCCCAATTTGGGCAGTGGCAGCCAGGCCTTTTAGGCGCTGGTCCAGGCTCACGTCCAGCAGGTCCCACGGCACAGCAGGCCCACGTTATGCAGGTCCAGTAATAGCCCAGTTATCACGACTTGGCACATACTGATTTGGGCCAGGGTTTCAACTCGTTTAACTTGCAACAGCCCTGTGACAATTGGTGCATAGAGACGGGAGCCACATCTCACCTCACTCGCTCTTCAGGTAATCTCTCCCAACTATTTCGTTTAAAGTATTCTCAATTTATTACTAGTGGCAATAGTCATCGCATTCCGATTCAAGGTTATGGTACCACTTACACACAACCACCTCACGCACCTTTCTCCCTTAATAACGTCTTGTATGCCCCCAATATCATTACAAATTTAATCTCTGTTAGAAAATTTACTCGTAACAATTCTGTGTTTGTTGATTTTGATCCATTTGGTTTTACTGTGAAAGATCTACGTACGGGGACACCTCTTATGAGATGCAATAGCACAGGGGACCTATATCCTTTCCTATCCTCTTCCGCTACCAGTTCCCGCTCATATACCTCCATCATTGTTATCTCTCCGTCAACTTGACACAATAGGCTTGGACACCCAGGAGCTCCTGTTTTTAATTTTCTTAGAAGCAATAATCTTATTCGTTGTAATAATGGGAAACTTGCCCAAAATTGTGTATCTTGTCAATTAGGCAAACATGTTCATCTTCCTTTTAAGTCATCTCTTAGTGTTACGTTTGCTCCTTTTGATATTGTTCATGCTGATTTATGGACATCTCTCATTACTAGCTCACTGGGTCATAAATATTATCCAGTCCTATTAGATGATTACTCTCGTTTTATATGGATTTACCCATTAAAATTCAAGTCTGAAGTTTTTGTCAAATTTCTTGAATTTCGCATTTTTATTAAAACCCAATTTGAAAAAGCCGTCAAATATTTCCAGTGTGATAATGGTCGTAAATTTAATAATTTCACATTTCACAAATTTTGCAAAAAAATGGCATGGTTTTTCGGTCCACAGCTCCCCTCATAATGGCAAAGTAGAACAAATCATTTGCATTATAAATAACATGGTTCGTACTTTTCTGTTTCATGCCTCTCTCCCTCCGTCCTTTTGGGTTTATGCAGTCAAAATGATAGAATACGTCCTAAATATTTTATCTACTAGTACTTTTCATAACATGACTCCAACCGAAATTTTATACCGTCGGGTCCCCTCTTATGGTCACCTTCGGATATTTGGTTGCCTTTGCTACCCAAATCTAGCATCCACTGCCCCTTACAAATTAACACCCCGAACCACTCTGTGTGTCTTCGTAGGTTTTTCGTCTAATCATAAGGGTTATATGTGCTATGACTTGTCCACTCGTCAAATTTATGTCTCTCATCACGTCACGTTTGATGAAACCATATTCCATTTTCGAACATCTAAAAATTCAAAAAAATAGACTATACCTTCCTCGACGAGTCCGACATCTCTCCCGTCATACTTAGCGAACTATGTCAGTCCACCACCATACCCCCATCTCTGCCACCTACCGCTGCCATCATCGGTAGCGTATCCGATTCTCTGTCACCGTCTCCAACGACCACCAACATACCCCCATCTCTGCCACCACCACCACCACTGGCAATCGGCCCAGCGTCTCTCTGTCACGTCCGATCATCATTCCAAACACCCATCGGTAACCTCAACCAACACCAACTATGTTACCGCAACCAACGACCATTGTAGCCTTCAATCCAAAGGCCCACACCAACCCCGCATCTCTACCAGTTCTCAGAACCCATCCCAGTACCAGTAACCGAACTGACACAACCACACCGCTACACTGTCAACCCAGCCCCAACATACCATCGTCATCAAACATGACATCGGCTACCCCACATCACATTGCTCTACCCAGATCGTCACCCACACACAACCCGATGTCATCCTCAAAAATAACCACCCGATGCCCTATTCCATCAACCAACCCAGCCAACGACCTGACTTAGTCTCTGTCTCTAGTGACCCGACACTGACTACCCATCAAAATACCCAACCTACCCCTGCCCCCATTCATCATATGAAAAATCATGCCCAACAAGGAATTTTCAAACCTAAAGTCCATTTTAACCTATCCACACAATCCATATCCCCAATTCCCAAAAGCCCAAAATTAGCCAAACTAGACCTTAATTGGAATGTGGCCATGTGTGAAGAATTTAATATTTTAACGAAATAACATATTTGGGATTTTGTTCCTAGGCCGGATGGGGTGAATGTGATCTATGGTACTAATCAGCAGTAGGGTATTGATTATGGTGAGACGTTCAGTCTGGTTGTTAAACCAGCAACTATTCGAACAGTTCTGAGCATTGCTATGGGTAAGCATTAGATGATTCATCAGCTTGATGTGAATAATGCATTTTTACATGGGGATTTGAAAGAAATTGTTCACATGCACCAGCCGGCTGACTTTGTCCATCCAGCAGCCCCTCATTATGTATGTCGTTTTCATAAGTCACTTTATGGTTTAAAACAGGCCCCTAGAGCATGATATGATCGCTTTGCACAGTACATTATGCAGATCGGGTTTGTATGCAGCAAGTGTGATAATTCTCTATTCATTTTTCATCGAGGTAGTAACATTGCTTATTTGTTGTTGTATGTGGATGACATTGTGCTTACTGCCTCCTCTGATTGAAAAATGAGATCATTGCTCTGCTTAATTCCGAATCTGTTATGACTGTCTTGGGGAAGTTAAGTTATTTCTTGGGGATATCAGTGACTAGATCTGCAGATACTATATTCTTATGTCAGCGTAAGTATGCAGAGGAGATTGTGTACATGGCTAAAATGGTGAACTACAAGATCATGCCCACTCTGGTTGACTCTAAATCGAAGCTCAGCGTTGTGGATGGTGATCCAGTCTTCGATCCTACTCTTTATAGGAACCTTGCAGGTGCAATTCAATATCTTACTTTCACCAGACTTGACATTGCTTATGTTATTCAGTAGGTGTGTTTGTTTATGCATGCCCCCAGGGAGCCTCATTTTACTGCTCTTAAACATATCATTCGATACGTTAAGGGCACACTTGATTATGGATTGCATTTACGTCCCTCTGCACCGACCAATATAAAGATGCAGATTGGGTAGGTTGTCCAGAAACGCGACGCTCTACTTCAGGCTACTGTGTGTTCTTAGGGGATAATCTCATTTCGTGGTCTACCAAGAGGCAAGCCACCCTATCCCGTTCGAGTGTAGAAGCAGAGTATAGAGGCGTTGCTAATGTTGTTGTTGAGATCTGTTGGCTCCGAAACCTCTTTTTGGAGCTTCAGTGTCCCTTGTGTAAGGCGTATTTGGTGTACTGTGATAACATATCTGCAATATATTTATCTCATAATCTGATTCAGCATCAGCGAACCAAGCACATTAAGATGGATATACATTTTGTTCGTGAGAAGGTTGCTATCAGACATGTTAAGATGTTGCATGTGCCTTCTTCGTATCAGTATGTGGATATCTTCACGAAAGGACTACCTAGACAGTTATTCCTCGACTTCAGATCCAGTCTAAGCGTTCGACCTCCTCCCGCTCCGACTGAGGAGGTGTATTTGTAAATATTAGTATAATATTCATTGCATGTTTTGTAATTATTAGTGATGTATAATTATGATAGTTATAGGATCATAATTGTAGTAGGACTCCACATTGTATACACTATATATATTTGTATTAATGAGAAAGATACCTCAACAGAGATTAATACATTGTTACAGAAAAAATAAAAACATAAAAATGGGCAAGAAGGCCATATTGTGACCTTTACAATGCCGAGAAACGAAGCTCCACCTTCATAGGAATGGGCAGTCAAAATTTTGAAGAGCAACTCCATCTCCTTTGCAAATAATCTTCTACGTAAACATCGGCTCACTGTTGTTATAATATTCTAACGTTAAATATTTTTACTTGGAAAAAGTCTCAAATACATATTAAAAAAACACGTCGGAAAATGTCTCGAATACATATCACAAAGACAATCTACCTAAACTAAAGAAAATAGGAAAATAAGAAAGAAAAAAAAAAGAACCGATAATATTGTATCACAAATTACAAAAAGAACTAAAGTATTTTAAGAAAACGGAGGGGAAGGGATTTGTAATGTTACAGGAGGAGGGAGAGGTTATTATAAGTCGTATATAAGAGTTTAGTGAAGAGATTAGTAACGTGTCAGTTACAAGATGTTTGAGGTGTAATTATTTATGAGTTAATGAGGTAATTATTACAATTCCAGCGGAAATACTTGGAATAATTCTACCACTTCTACTAGGAGTAGCCTTTTTAGTGCTAGCTGAACATAAAGTAATGGCTTTTGTGCAACGTCGAAAGGGTCCTAATGTAGTGAGATCGTTTGGATTGTTACAACCATGCAACTATTGAAATTTTTGTGCAGGAATATAACCGCGAAGGACTGAAGAAAGCCTAATTAGGGTTTAATGCAAACCAAGTTAATTAGCATTAAGGTTGTGCTACTACGTGGGCTGATATCAGCATTTATTTTGTGAAGCTTTCCTAAGCCATTTAATTTAATATATGTTGTGATACTACGTGGGCTGATATCAACATTTATTTTGTGAGGCTTTTTAAAGCTAATTAATTTAATTAAGAGTAGAAGTTATGAAAATAAAGGTGTGTGAGTTATGGATATGTCTATTGCTAGTTTTATATTATATATAGATTTTTATTATGTGTGGTATCTTATTGACGGAACCTATATATTGAACAAAGAGTATTAGAGAGAAAGATATAATGCTTTGATTAATTGCGATGCGATATTGTTCAAATAGGTAGGCAATCATCCTTTGTAATCTAAATTATTGTGTATCCTAATACCATGTTTTATCTTGCTTTTAGCATGTTAAAATTCTTACAATTATCATTACTATTTTGACAGAACGTGCCTAATATTTTGGCTAAACTTGATTTCAACACAGGATAAAAAGTTCTCGTGATACAAATTAAATTGTGCTCATGGTAAGTTTAGTATTTCATTTACCTTGTGAATTTCACCTTTACTAAGATCATTATCGTATAAATTAATGGATAGTATTATATTCTGTCGTAGTACTTGTGCCAACTTGGAGCTGTGCTCCTAGTAAATAGTATTCTAGTTCTAGTTTAATTATCATTCCAATAAAAGTTTAAATCAAGATCTGAAAATTAATTAAATGGGGGTCCACCTTTGAATCTTTGACCAATGATTTGGAGTATATATGGACTTAATGAATCATAAACCACATACTACATATCTAATAATGAACCATTATCCCAAGAGGCCAGCGTGTTGGCAGAGAGTCAAATTTGTGACCTTCGGGTCGCAGGTTCGATTCTCAATTCGGCGGATATCGTCCTCCGGGGCATATACCTGTGGTAAAGCATGTGCGCTAAAAGTCGCGCGGGTATGTTGCAGTGTGGGTTCGTTCCCCGCCAAGCCTTTGAGGGGGTCAACCTTGTAGCATTGATCCGCTGGGCCAGCGCGAATCACCACGCAGTGCACATTTCGCGATTCACCTGGTGGTGGGGTCTTTGAAGGGCCGGTTCATCATCCCCGTGAGCCTCAAAGACGATTTGTGCAAGTACTAGCGATATGGAGGCACAAGTCGCCTCGAGACTGGGTTATCAAAAAAAAAAAAATGAACCATTCTCCGATTGAACTTATGTTTTAACGAGCACAGAAATAGAAACCACTAAAGATTATTTTTTATTTTAAAAAAGGACACATAGTGTAAGCACTAATATTGCTGAAGTCATGCATATAGTTAAAGCATATACATAGAAAATTCTTGTCTGGTCCCAACTGAACATAATGTTGCAAAAGGTCAACTGAAATTAATTTCAATTCATTTTTTCATTCAATATCATATTAGTAGTTGTAAAATATGAAATGTGTAGCAAGTATGGACTGTATGGAATTTTTGTTTGAGAAATAATTACTGGGCCAAGCCCAATTAGGCCGAAAAAGGTGGAAGTTTATTTGGAGCAGCCCATCAGGCATTACTGGACTTGATAGACACCGGCTGTTATCCTTCTCGTTGTTCCGTGAAACCAGCCTCATGCGGTCGGCTTTTTTTTTATAAATCTGATGTGTTGACATTATCTCAACTAATTAGTGCTAAAAACAACCATTTGAATAATGAAAATAATACCTCTAGAATAAAATAGTATTATCAAGGGAGAATCAAAGCATTTACCAAATTCTATTCATATTTCCCTTATTTTGGTGTGAAATAAATAATTCCATCATTATTTTGATTAATGAAAGATATATATATATATACAATTTACATATTTTCATAATAGGAAAATTATATTCATATTCTACTCCTAAAACCTTATTCTACTTGGACACTAACTATACAATTATGGTAATACAATTATGGTAAGTGTAGAATAATAATTACAATCAAACTTTACCTAAAACTAGGACACTAATCCGTGATATACACGGTTATATACACGGTTGATATGCACCATGTATATCACGGGCCATCAGTCCATTTAACCGAAGGCAGCCAGTGATATACATGGTGTATATCAACCGTGTATATCACGGGTATACTTAATATATTTAACACAACCTCGCAATCATAGCGGGAGGTCTTCGTACGCTGAGATTGTCCCTATAATCTTCAAAAAAGACCGAGGGATGACCCATTGTAAAGATGTCTGCAATTTGATACCTGAAAGGGACATGGCAGACGCGTACTTGTCCATGAGCTATCTTTTCGCGAACAAAGTAAATGTCCATCTCGACATGTTTGGTGCGTTGGTGCTGAACCGGATTCCCAGAAAGGTAGATGGCACTAACATTATCACAATAAACCAATGTAGCTTTCTGAATAGGACAATGAAGCTCTAATTGGAGATTACGTAACCAACAGGATTCAGAGACCACATTGACTACCCTTCGATACTCAGCCTCTATACTAGAGCGTGATAAAGTCGACTGACGCTTGGCAGATCAGGAGACCAAGTTGTTACCAAGAAACATACAATGATCAGACGTAGACCATCTGGTGTCTGGACGGCCACCCCAATCAGCATATGTATACGAGAAAAGTGTAGACGTTGACAAAGGATATAATTGTAAGCCATAGTCAAGTGTCCCGTGGATGTACCGAATAATGCATTTGAGAGCGTTCATATGTTCAACCCTGGGATCATGCATAAACAAGCACACCTGATATATGTCATACGTAATATTTGGCCTCGTGAACGTAAGATACTGAAGGCCCCTACAACACTGCGATATCGGGTCAGATCCTCATAAGGTGAGCTAGCCGCAGCACCCAACTTGGATTTAGTATCATCCGGAGTGGACGTGGACTTACAGGATGACATCTCAGCCCGCTCGATGATCTCAGCTGCATACTTCCTCTATGATAAAAAAAATCCCACCTGAATGACAAGTGACAACAATCCCCAAAAAGTAACTTAAGGGCCCCAAGTCTTTCATAGCAAACTCAGAACTGAGCATTGTCATGATAAACTAGTGTAACTCATCAAAAGAGGCAATCAAGATAATATCATCCACATACAATAGTATATAAGCCAAGGAAGAACCACGACGATATATGAATAAGGAATTATCATACATGCTATGAGAGAACCCAATAGTCGACACATAGTGTGCAAACCTATTATACCAAGCCTGTGGGGACTGCTTAAGCCCATACAAGGACTTTTTCAACAAACAGACATGCTGAGGATATTTGGGATCCCTAAACCCCAAGGGTTGATACATATAGAATGTCTCCTTGAGATCACCATGTAAGAAAGCATTTTTCACATCTAACTAATGAATGGACCATGATTTCGATAGAGACAAGCTGAGCACAGTACGAATGGTAGCCGGCTTGACTATCGGACTCAATGTCTCACCACAATCCACACCAACTTGCTGAGTCTTACCATCACCCACCAAACGAGTCTTATGTCTTGCAAAAGAACCGTCAGAATTATCCTTATAAGCAAAAACCACATAGATCGAATAATAGTAACACTAGATAGACGGGGCACCAACTCCCACGTCTTATTATCAATAAGAGCATTATATTCTTTGATCATAGCAATTTTTCAATTCGGGTCATTTAAAGCAGACACAGGGTTACGGGGTAGAGGAGATTTAAGAACATTATAATGTAAATTAAAATATCTTTTTGGTTTAAAAATATCCCGTTGACTATGAGTGACCGGTCTATGACTCGAGGGAGAATTGGGTGGATTTTGGGAATTATCGGGACTTGTGACGGACGGGCCAGCAGGCAGTGGGCCTGCTGGCCCAACTCGGTAACGGGAACTGGAAACAGAGACTGGAACAGTGGCGGTAATGGGTGTAATCGCCCAATAAGCTGGGCTGGACCAGTGCGGAATCGTAGTGTAAGCGAACAGTGGGGCGGCGATGGGCTCGCTGGAGGATTTAAGGTGCGGGACACGTCTAAAAAATTATGGATAATATATGGGGAGATACCGACATCCAAAAAATTATACGAACTAGGTACAAGACTACACACTCTAGCAAACGGAAATTGGGACTCATAAAAAATAACATGACGACTAATGATGATTTTATTAGACGATAAATCAAAACATCTGTAACCACGATGATTAGAAGGGTAACCCTAGGGTAGAACGGGCCTGAAGTTTGTTAATTATGGTGGACGGAAACAACGGATAACATAAGCACCCGAAGACCCTAAGATGAGAGTATGAAGGAGTCTTATTAAATAAAATTTGAAGAGGAGACAAATATGTCAAACCTTTGAGAGGAAGAATGTTAAGAAGATAGGTAGTCATTTGTAGAGCATGATGCCAAAATGAAGGAGGTAGGGAAGCATGAATCAATAAAGTTCGGACAATGTTATTAATGGTACGAATTTTACGTTCGACTTTCCCATTTTGTGAAGACATATGAGGACAAGAAAACCGAAAATTGATCCTATTATTAGCACAAAATTTCCGAAAAACCCCATTATCATATTCTTTGTCATTATCACATTGAATATTTTTTATTTTCCATTCGAATTTGGTTCTAATGAATGCTCTAAATTTTAGGAAAGTGGAGAACACTTGAGATTTTTTTTCGCTATCGGAAAAGTCCATAAAAATTAGAATAGTCATCCAAAAATAGAACATAGTAACGATGACCCAAAGAACTGAGAACAGGAGATATCCACAAATCGCTATGAATAATATTGAATGGCATTAAAGTATGAGAATTAGAGTCTACAAAAGGCAATCTAATAATTTTTCCTAAAGAACAATATTGACAATTCGGAGTACTATGCGTACCCTTACAAGAAATAAAATTATTTTTATCTAAAGAAGATAAATTAGACGACCCCGGATGACCTAGACGAGCATGCCACAAGAAGGGAGCAAGGGCTGCAAAAGTTGATGGCAAGACTTGACTCGAGAAACCGGAACTTGACGTGATAGGATAAAAATCTCCCCTACTATCACACCTCATGAGAGGACTCCCCGTCTTAAAATTCTTCACAGAAAACCCAAACAGATCAAATTCAACATAAACAGAATTATCAGTTGTGAATTTAAGGACAGACACCAAATTTTAATCAATTTAGGGGCATGAATGGTATTTTTCAAGATAAGGGGTCGATGGGGGAAGGGGGGCGAGGGAGGGAGACAACGTTTTATGATCATAACCACGAATTGGAATTGAATTACCATTATCAACAATTATGCCACGAGGGCCGCTCAAATTGGAATAAGATGAGAGAGTACCTTGATCGGGTGTCATGTGGGTAGTGGCTCCGGTGTCCATGTACCAATTCGAGTCTGGCGAATTTAATCCAAGTGTATGCATTACGGCTTCAACGTCGGTTTGTGTGGGGCCCGCTGCATGATGGGCTTACGGAGGTCGAGGCCCAAGTATATTGGTATGCTGCCCCGGCCTATGAACTGGTCTAAAACCTGAGACTGGACACGAGAAACTGGTCATGGGTTGTTGGAAAAACTGGGCCCAGTTTCCCGGGTAATAACCTGAAAAATAGCCACTGTTTGGCCCATATTGGCTGCCCAATTCCACTGCATAGGGGGCCCATTGCTGGGCCCAAGGTTGCTGCTGACTACCTTGAGGGCCACCACCGCTACCACCATTGTTCCGGCCGCCACCATTGTTGCCGCCATGATTCTTGCCATTATTTTTTCTATTCTTACCTTGTTTGTCGCCACCGTTGTTGCGGTTTTGACCTGAGTTGTTGGAACCGGAGGGAGAAAAATTGGATTCGGTCATCAAGACTACGGGACTAGCACTGGTAGCCGCCTTTTTGGCCAAGCCGGCTTCTTCGAGTGTAAGCATAGAACGAGCCTGATAAAATTGCGGAAGAGGGCTGCTCTAACGAAGAAGCGTGCCAACACCACTATATGCCTCAGAAAGGCCTACAACCATCTGAAGGACAAGACGGTCGTTGGTAACTGGTGCACCAACGTTGCGGAGTTGGTCTGCCAATTCCTTTAACCTTTTACAATATGCTGAAACGTTAGGAAAATCTTCCATATTGACATGGGAGAATTCCTGCTCCAAGGTGACATCACGAGAATTTTGATTATCTTGGAATATATCACGTACTCTATTTCAAGCCGCCATCTCCGTAGCGTCTGGTTCGATAATCGTTTACAACAGGTGGATATAAATAGTGGAATATATCCACTGAAGAACAGTAGCATCAAGTGTGGTCCATAACTTAGGATCATCCTCGGGTTTCGGCACCTATGTATCTGTAGGAGCTGCGGGGATAATGTGATGGAGAACTTGATGCGAGCGTGCATGAACTTTGAACAGTTCGGCCCACGTCGCATATTGGACGTTTTCTATTTCAAGAACGATAGAGATGTGATTCTTGATATTAGAAACAGCAAGGGTAAGGTAAAACGTGTTCTTAGCTATAATAGCAACGCAAGACGTGATGTAGGGATTTGGAAGAAAAATTTGGGAAGAGAAAAATAATTTTCGGGCATGAAAACCGAGGAAGGGAGCTCGGAAACCGGATTGTTTGGACGGAAATTCTTGGGAGAAAAAAATTAACCTAGACTTCTGATACCATGAAAGAAATAATTCTTTGATTATTTTGATTAATGAAAGAGATATATATACAATTTACATATTTCCATAATAGGAAAATCATATTCCTATTCTACTCCTAAAACCTTATTCTACTTGGACACTAACTATACAATTATGGTAATACAATTATGATAAGTGTACAATAATAATTACAAACAGACTTTACCTAAAACTAGGATACTAATCCGTGATATACACGGTTGATATACACCATGTATATCACGGGCCATCAGTCCATTTAACCGAAAGCAGCCTGTGATATACATGGTGTATATCAACCGTGTATATTAGGGGTATACTTAATATATTTAACATGGTGTTCATGAGTCATGACACTTATAAGTACAGAAAAGCTTCTAATATACCGGGCAGAGCTAGTAATGCCCGTTACTGATTTGGCATAATCCAGTATCTTTAGCACGGATTTTGTATTTGTGTTAAAATAATTCACTTAATACGTTTTCGTATAAAATAATCTATTACGAACCCAATGATTGCTTTCTTTTTTTAGAATCTAGAACCTATACCCTCAAAATCCTAATTACGGCTCTGAATATATACCTATATTAGAAGCGTCACTTTTTGTTATGAATTATTTCGTGCTTCGTTGGAGAAGAAGAAAAACCATATAGTTGTTTTGTAATTTTGAAAAAATAAGGTTTAAGACAAATATATCAACTATTAAACTTCTTTCAAATGCCAACTTTGGCAGTAATTCATGATTTACATTGTATTGCTCTCATTTACAAGCAATTCATATATCATTCGACCCAAATCAACTATCGATCTGTTAAAAAGTAAAAATACATAACCAAATTGATAAATCCAAAAACCATGTAGTTTTTATTGAAGTTCATCTTTTATGGTTTGTTCGTTTGTTTTGATTGGGCGAATTTACAATGTTAGGTATCGATTCAGACGAATCTCGTAATTTTTACTGATCCTATATTTATATCAAGAAACTTATATCATATGTATTAATATTTAATTACGAATCTAGTAACTAAAATGAGTTTTGAGTTCGATAGCAATTGTTCAAAATCCATAAACTTCAGAGACCGACCCTTACCCTTAAACATACCTCTTAATCCTTCCATTTTAATTATGTTAATCAATAGTTAAAGATAATGAAATTAAGTGCGCTAATTAAAATAAATTAACAACAATAATTTAAAGAAGGAACAAATGTACCAAACGTCGACGTGTAATCGATGTTGAAAATTAAAACTTTGCTCGATGGATGATCCTCAAGCTAGTTGCCAACTTCACTCCCAATTTTTAAACTTTGATGTAGTTATACAAATGAATAAATAAAATTTAATATTTAGTAGACAATGTAGACTTGTAGAGAAATAGATTGAGAGATTAGAGAGATTGTAGGAAGATTTAATAGGGTATTTATAGTTGGAAAATTGGGTTAAAGTATAAATATATTAGCTTAGGGGTTAAAAATAAATATTAAGGGGGTAGGGGGAGGCAAAAAATGGCCGTTGCACAATGACCAAAATATAAAATGGTCGTTGTGCAACAATAATTTTTTGCAAATGGGAGGGATCGGGCGGGACCGGGGTGGAATCAGGGCAGGATCGGAGCGGGTCGGGCGTAGCGGGACTGGGGCAGGACAGGCCCGGGCCGGACTAACCCGGGTCCCATCTCGGTTCGAGTCTCGTTACCAATTTTTTTATAGCGGGGTAGGGGCGGGACCGGGCCGACCCGCCCCATTGGCCAGCCTTAGTCTGATCATTCTCTATTTATATATCATCGTGGTACTTTTCTATCATATATTTTATTGTACGTAGATGATATTATATTGACTGATTTATTTGATAATCTGCGCAAGTCTATCATATCACTTCTCAGTTCTGAATTTGCAATGAAAGACTTGGGACCCTTGAGTTCTTTCTTGGGCATTGTCACGCGTCATTCATGTGATCTATTTTTATGTCAAAGGAAGTATGCTGCATAGATTATTGAGAGAACTGTTATGTCATCTTATAAGTCTACTTCCACTCCGGTTGATACCAAATCGAAGCTGAGTACTACGTCAGGCACACCATACGAGGATCCCACCCATTATCGCAGTCTTGCAGGGGCACTTCAGTAACTTACTTTCACGAGACCTAGAGATGGCAATGGATCTTGGATCCGGTCCGGATCCGGTGGATCCAGATCCGTTTTATATGATATGGATCTTCAAAATTTGGACCCGATGGATCTGGATCGGACCCGGATCCATTTCTGACGGATCGGATATGGATATGGATCTTGTATTTGAGATCCATATCCGGTCCAGATCCGATCCGTGGATCCAATTTTATTAAATATATCCATAACCTAGAATGTAATTTTATAAGTATTTTCTTATTTTTTTTCATAATTTATGTATTGGGTAAAAGATTGAACTAGGATAAGGCACAAGTCACACAACTATGTAATTTGTCTTTGAAGTTTCATTTATTTTACCTATATGCTCTCTGCAGTTTTCCATATTTTCATTTCTATAAATAGAAAAAATTATCACTCTTTAAATTTTCCTTTCTTGAATCTGCTAGCGGTAAGCTTTAAGTATTTGTCTCTCATTTGTTTGATCAGCAAAAATAAACTGTGACTTTTGATATATGACTGACATTGTTTTATGTTGTTTAATGAAGTCAATCAGTAGAACTACAAGTGGAGCATCACTAAAACCTCCAAAAATTAGATCAAAGTTGCAACCTGTTTGCATCACTAGTGAAATCAATCGTCTTTATTTTCTTGTGGTGCTAAAATTTTGTTCAGTATTTTGGAAAAATTGTGTCATGTGTTGTGTAGGTTTATTGAATGACCTCAATCATTTTTTTTCAATCAGATTGCGTTTAATTTTGTCATAAAAGTTTCAACATGTTGGAATATTATTCAAGCCAAAAAAATTTACATGTAGATCCAGATCCGATCTGTGGACCCGGTGGATCCGATGGATCCGGATTTGGATCTGATTTTTATGGACCCGATGAATCTGGATCCAGGTATGACAAATGGATCTGGATCTGGATCTAGTAGGATCCGATCCGTTGCCATCCCTAACGAGACATGATATTACTTATGCAGTTCAGTATGTGCGTTTATTCATGCACGACCCAAGGATTGAGCACATGCATGCGCTCAAACGCATTATACGGTACATCCATGACACACTTGATTATGGATTGCATTTATATCATTCTTCCGTCTCTACTCTTGTGTCATATACATATGCTGATTGGAGTGACTGTCCTGATACCAGACGCTCGACATCTGGTTATTGTATGTTTCTTGGGGATAACTTGGTCTCATGGTCTGCGAAACGCCATACTACATTATCGCTATCCAGTGCAGAGGCTGAGTACCTAGGCGTGGCTAATGTGGTATCTAAATCATGTTGGATGCGTAATCTTTTATTAGAATTACACTTTCCTATTCAGAAAGCTACCTTGGTCTATTGTGATAGTGTTAGTGCAGTCTATCTTTCTGGCAATCTGATCCAACATCAGCGCACTAAACATATCGAGATGGATATTCACTTTGTTCACGAAAAGGTAGCTCGTGGACAAGTACGCGTTTTACATGTGCCCTCTAGATACCAAATTGCTGACATCTTAGCGAAGGGTCTTCCTCAATTCTATTTGAAGATTTTATGGACTTTGTCGGCGTACGACAACAACCCGCTATGACTACGGGAGTGTGATAGAATATAGCACGGTACCTTGCTCAAATAGGATTATGATTGTAATTAAACTAGTGTACAAACTTACCATAGTTGTAGAATTCTTGTACAAGTATGATTATAATTTAGAAGTATAGTATGAATAGAATTTTCCATATTTGGAGATGATAACTTATATATATATTTTATGTATTAATGAAAATAATTAAGTGATTATTTATTTAATGTTGAATCTTTTCGATTTCTTCATATTTTTTAACCCTTTTATTCAAAATTTTGTTCCCGTCACTGATTCACACCAGAGAGATGTGATAAGAGTAAAGATTCTTTCATGTTAATTAAAAAATAAAAACCTCGAGTTTGAGCTCGAAACATTTACAAATTTCAAGCGCAATATATTTTACCCTTTTTAGTTCATCTATTTGGCCCGATTTCTAAATAATCTTTTTTTCGATAAATATTGACCCAATGAAATCATAGGAAATAAAAAAAGAAAAGAAAAAGCAAGAGAGACTCAAATTTAGCTGACACCAGTCCACTCACACTCACCAGTCATCAATTTCGTTCATCGGCGGCTTTTCTCCGATCTACTCCGGCCGGCGAATTCGAGTTGTAAGTTCCACACGTATATTATGTATATCTCTCTCAAGATTTCATCTTTCTCTTAGCAAACCCTAGTTTTGTTTTCTTCAATGATTATTAATGGTACAACTATCAAATCGCAAAAGGCTTTTTTTAATGCTGTGTCTATTCTCACTGCATAAAAAGATAACCCATTTTCCCCCAAGAATTATGGATATCTTGTTTGCCTCTCATGTGATAATCGTTTTCATATTTGTTTTTGCGTGTGTGGGGGGGGGGGTGGAGGAGGGTAACAATCTGCTTACCCCTGTTTGGATGGTTGTTTCCCGTGGTTCATTAAATCCGTTGTAATTTTGTGGTTCTATAACGATGAAAAAGCTCAAATTTTATAACCACGAATTTGGTATTTTTGCGCCCCACCACCCACCGAACCACCTACTTATTTTTTAAAGTTCCTATATTATCCTTTAATCTAATTTTATTAATATATATATAAATTAGTTTGTAATTAAGGGTTAAGGGTATTTGAGTAAACTTACATGTTATTATATAGTAATACCATACAATCAAAACAAATAGTAATAAAAATGTTATTAAACCATAACAAACGATACAATGTATCCAAACATTGTATTCATCAATACAATACTATACAATACGGTACTGTACATTATGAAACCATGGGTAATGACCATCCAAACAGAGTTTAATAGTATTGATAATCAACTTTCAAGACTCATTTAGTCAGTATTTTGCAGAAAAAAAGTTCAAAAAAGCGGTATCACTTCTGGGTCTTTAATCAAGAAACAATGCAAAATTATCTAATACATAGGTTAGAGACCTATTTTAGATGATGAAGGAATAAAAAAAAATGTAACTATTCTGGAATGTTGATGGCAATAGTAATAAGGGGTAAATCTATTGAGTATTCAACTTTTTAGCATGACCACTGATCAAAAACAATAAAATTGATAAGGAAATAGAGAGCATGTCCATTCATCACTTGCAAAATCGATATCCAGTTTTTGATTATTTGTTGAAAAAATGAATTAATTTGCTACCATTAGTTTCCCTTTTGATTGCTTTGGTAACTTTGTTATAATTAGCTTCAATTGCAAGGGTCATCTTGTTATTTGCCTAGAATAATTAAGAATTCGAGAATAGGAAACAAACAGACAGACACAAGAAAATGAGTTGTTGATAGGAGAGAGTATAAGAGAGAAGTGATGAGAAGCCAATATCACAAGTATCAGAAGAAGAGGATTTGATACTGCTTAATTATTGAAATCTGCGGGCAATTTGTTTACTTCTTATATGATAATAGCTTCTGGAGTTTTGAGGTGTACTTATCTGCCTTTTGAGTAAACAACAACAACAAACCTAGTGTAATCCCACCAAGTGGGGGCAGACCTTACCCCTACCTTGAGGGTAGAGAGGTTCTTTCCAGTAGACCCTCAACACTTATATGCCTTTGAGTACTACTTATATATCTTCACAAAACTATTTTTAAAGAAATGTATTCTATGGGAAGACTATTCATTTCATTTATTTTCCATTCGATATTGGCTGCCAAATTGCGGGATGTACTACTCTGCTTTTGAGAATAATAAGTGATCGATTTTCTGACATTTTTATCATAGAGAAGATTAAAAGAAAATTAGACCATTAATGCGAATGTGTAAATTTCAAGTCATGTAGGATCCTCATAAACATCAAATTATTTGAATATTTTGCGAATTCAGTGGTTCTCAAGTAGTGAAAATGCTGTCGTGATTAAGGTTTTATCTTGTTGACCTTATTAAAGTGGTGTAGTTTGCCTTGATTTTGGGTTTAAGGTTTCTTTTTGTGCTGAAACAAAGTCAATGAATTTTAGCTAAGATAGAGCTTATATCCTGTTTAATCAGATGGAGAACAGAAATGGCTCAGTTCCTGACATCCCGATACAAGAGCTTAATCTTAATGAGATCGAAAATGCTGCTTCTGCTGAAAATTTCAGAGAACGTGTTGATGAAATGGTTGGGAAGGTTGATCAGGTAAATTGGTGCTAAGGAAAATTGTAGACTTGATTGTTCTAACCTAGTTGACATCCAAATGGATAGTAAATATGTTCAAACGTTCTTTGAGATTGTATCTTACTATTGTACTTTACATTGTTGTTTTTTCCTATTATCGTATATTTTGTCCACATGATTTCTAGCATATTTTTAGTGTGTTATCTGCGATAAAACATTGATTAATAAAATATATGTTATTTCTATGTTTTTTTTGTTTTGTATAATGATAGCCTGATCCATATAGCCGAATTTGTTGATGCAGTTGTTGTTGTTATAGATGATACACAATTTACAATTAACAATAATACACAATTCAAATGTATGGACCAATACATGAATTTTCTGGAATTGTTAGGAGAGAGAGTGATAGCTTGTCTGCTTGATCTTTGTATGAACCCTGTTTCCTTTTGTACTAGCTCGATACTTTATTAATAAAATCTTACCTTATAAAAAAAGGCCATTTTGATAGAAGTATTCATTCTGACCGACATTATGTTGCCATGTAATATGTACAATTTTCGATGTGTAAAAGTTGCATTCTAGTAGGAAAAAATAATCAATTGGAATGAAGCCAAACCATGTTAGACAGATAAATTAGTGTGCAAGGCTTGGGTTCGCGGTGGTTGGGGGTGGGGATTCGTATACTTGCTTGATCAGAGATGTGAGAAGAATGACAGAGTTTACACCATAATCTATTTACCATTGAATGAACGTGGCCCATATGATTTTTGTTTTTTAAGTTTACTTTTTTTCCTGTTTCTGTTTATTTATATATTTTGCTTTCAATAGCTTAGGCAGGAGGTACTTGATAGGCTAAAGTTTCTTTCCCCTTTTCCTTCTAAATGATAGGAAAGGGTAGTTGCCACTTCCTGTCCCAGCATTCCCTCACCAATCAATATGTCCAATCCAATGTTTCTATGTTATACTTAAATCTAATTGATACTCTTTTTTGTTCTCTTATACTTAATCAGACCTCTTTATAACATCCATCCTCTATAACAATATTTCACTATAACGGTCAAGTTTTCTTTGGAACCGACTTTCATATTATGAAAAATTATGGGAGAAAAATATATTATTGAATTGTATATCTACATTATTACATTAGCCCTATTTATAGACACTACATCCCAATCCTTTTCTATGTAGGATACTATATACAAATCTATTCCTATTCTAACACTCCTCCTCAAGCTGGTGCATACAAGTCATACATACCGAGCTTGTTACAAATGTATCTAATATGAGGACCACTTAGTCACTTGGTAAAAATATTCGCAAGCTGATCACTTGACTTACAAATTTAGTTACAATATCTCTAGAGAGTATCTTTTCCCTGACAAAATGACAGTCAACCTCAATGTGTTTAGTTCTCTCATGAAATATTGGATATGATGCGATATGTAGGGTCACTTTGTTATTACACACAAGTTCCATTTGACTGATTTCTCCAAATTTCAATTTTCTGAGCAACTGCTTAATCCAAACTAACTCACAAGTTGCTAAGCCATTGCTCGATATTCTGATTCAACACTAGATCGAGCATCGACACTATGTTTCTTACTCTTCCAGGACACCAAATTACCTCCTATTAACACACAATATCCGGACGTAGGACGTCTATCAGAGGGTGATCCTGTATAATCAATGTCTGTATATCCAACGATCTGCGCATGACCTCAATCTTCGGAAAGCAGTCCTTTACCTAGAGCTGACCTAGTATATCGCGGAATTCGAGCAACTGCATCCCAATGATTATCACAAGGAGAATCCATAAACTGATTTACAATACTCACAGGAGCCGAAATGTCAGGTCTACCAAACAATAAAATTATCTAATGAAGCCAACAACATCTGATATGTTGGAAATATGCCATAACATAACTACTCATGAAACTAAAAGAAGTAAATCAGAATTAAGAGGCAACACGTATATATAGAAAAAAAATATTACTATAGACTTCACTAAAAAATTACATAATACATGAGATGATGAAATTAACAAGAAGCAGAGGACTAATTGCTAGTACTAAAGAGCATAGAAGCCAAACGGCGCACTATAATTTCAGGAGAGGTGAAAAAGAAATGCAAAGAATGAAATGTCAAAAACTAGGTATCACTGAGTAGCTCCCCCTGTCCTGGCAGAAGTTTAGCATTCAGATCAATAGGAGTGTCAATGGGTCTACATCCCATCATTCATGTTTCCTCAAAAATGTCTAAGGCATACTTGCGTTGCGAAATAACAATACCTGACGTGGATTGGGCAACCTCAATACCTAGATAATAATGAAAAAGATATTGCTTTAAATTAGTGATACCATCTTTCATTGCCAGTTATAACGATATGGTCAACATAAACCACCAAATAAATACTCAAATATGGAGCAGAATGTCGATAAAAACACAGAATGATCTGCTTCACTGTGAGTCATGCCAAACTCCTGAATTACTATGCTGAATTATCAAACCAGGCTCGAGGAGACTGTTTCAGACCATAAAGTGACCGCCGCAATCGACATATCATATTAGACTCCCCCTGAGCAACAAAACCAGGTGGTTGCTCCATATAAACGTTTTCCTCAAGATCACTATGGAGAAAAACATTCTTAATGTCCAATTGATAAAGTGGCCAATGGCGGACAACAACCATGAATAGAAAAAGACGGACAAATGCTATTTTAGCCACGGGAGAGGAAGTATCACTGTAATCAAGCCCAAATATCTGTGTATACCCCTTCGCAACAAGGCGAGCCTTAAGCCGATCAACTTGGCCGTCTGGACCAACTTTGAATGCATAAATCCAACGACAAACAATAGTAGATTTACCTGAAGGTAGAGGAACAAGCTCCGAAGTACCACTCGTGTGTAAAGCAAACATCTCGTCAATCATAGCATGTCGCTATCCGTGCTGAGAAAAGGCTTCATCTGTATACTTAGGAATGGGGACATAGGACAATGATGATACAAATGCATAATGGGATGATGATAACTTAAAAGAGTATAATGTGGGTTAGTATTACGAGTGGACCATTTATCTTTTCGAAGTGCAATTGGTTGATCAGGAGGAGACAAGTCCGCAGTAGGTGCAGGGTCTGACACATGACATGACTCATCTAGACCTGATGTTGGGTCTGATGGTGGACGCGGTCGACGATGATAAGTGAGAAGTGGTGACACTGTGACGGGAGATGTAGAAGTAATTGTAGATTCCTCAAAGATCGGTGTAGGTAAAACCTGAGGTATAGGTAAGACCTCAGAGATATCAGGATGATCAGGGGGAGACCTAAAGTAAGGTTGAGACTAAAAAAATGTGACATCGGCATACATAAGACATCGACGGAGATCAGGTGAGAAGCAATGGTACCCATTTTGAACCCAAGAATAATCAAGAAAGACACATTTAAGAGAGCGAAGAGTTAATTTATCTATCTTCGGAGCTAGGTTATGCACAAAATATGTGCTCCCAAAAACACGAGGAGGAAGAATAGTATAGAGATGACCGAGGATATACTATGGAATATGGAATCTGATTCTGAATAGAAGATGAAGGCATTCGATTAATTAAATGGCAAGATGTGAGGACTGCATCGCCCCAAAAATGCAGCAGAACATGGGATTCAATGAGAAGAGTTCGAGCAGTCTCAATGAGATGTCTATTTTTCCTTTCTGCTACCCCATTCTGTTGAGGGGTGTAGGGATAAGATGTTTGATGAATAATTCCTTGGTGAGTCATAAACTGTTAAAACTGGGAGAATTTGTATTCTAAAGCATATCACTACGAAAAGTACGAATAGAAACACCAAATTGATTTTGTATTTCAGCACAAAAACTCTTGAATATAGAGAATAACTCAGAACGATCTTTCATTAAGAATAACCAAGTACATCTGAAAAATCGTTAATGAAACTAACAAAATAACGAAATCCTAAAGGTGAACCGACTCTACTAGAACCCTAAATATCAGAATGAACTATTAAAAAAATACTTTGCACGACTTTCAGCACTACGTGGAAAGGTAGTGTGAGTGTGTTTCCCAAATTGACATGACTCACAATCTAATTTGGACAGACTAGACAAACTAGGCACCATCTTTTATAGCTTGAACAGACTAGACAAACTAGGCACCATCTTTTATAGCTTGAACAGACTCAGATGTCTCAATCGTTTATGTATTATGTCTGGAGGATCTGTAATGGAGCATGCTGTGAAGGAATTAGGAGAGGTAAGATAGTACATGCCTTGTGATTCATATCCTGCACCAATTATCAAAAAATATTATGGCACAATTTAGGACACGTGTCAAACGACTGACAGATGCAAGATTAAAAGGCCAACCAAGGACATAAAGAACATAATTTAGAGTGACAGAAGATAGGGGATTAGCTTGTCCAACTCCTTTTGATTTTGTTTGGTTCCCATTGGCTAAAGTAACCGGAGTGAGAGACTAAATAAATAATATTTGACAAAAGTGATTTGTTACCAGAAATATGATCAAAAGCGCCTGAGTCAACGACCCACGATGGAGGGATACTAGACTGTGAAACACAAGCGAAGGAATTACTAGCAACAGAAGTATTAGGCCGAGAATCCGTGGCTACTTGTGGAGATGTCTGCTTATTTGCTCGATATTGAAGGTATTCTTTATATTCTCTTTCAGATAGAAGCCTCGGATTTCCTGTAGTGTCAGTCTGAGCAACATGAACATTGTTGGGTGGTTGACTATGCAGAGCACGTCACAAATGTGTCCAAACTTATGACAATAACTACACTAATCATCATTGGGTAGTGGACCATGTAGAGCACGACATACATCGCGAATGTGTCCAAACTTATGACAATAACTATACTTAGTTCGAGATTTTCCAAAACTATCTCCTCCTCGTCGATTATCCATAGACTGAGATGTTCGATTCTCCATGGTTTGAGATGCAAGAACAAATGAGTCAACAGTTGGTGATGAAACCACTGTGTGATTAGGAGGCGCATCAAGACGAAGCAAGCCAGAAAATAGTTCATCCATTGTAGGAACTGTAGGACTAGCCAAAATCTAATCACGCACTGAATCAAGGTCAGTAGGAAGTCCAGTAACTATAAGAACTAGAAACATCTGTCTTTGCTCTTGCTGTTTTTCAACGTTCGTAGTGACTGACATCAACTGTTCAAATTCCTCCATGACTGCTTGTACCTATCCCAAGTAGACATATCTGATTCCTGTTTCTTTAAGTTGGTCATCCGAGATATCACATCATAGAATTGAGATATGTCATTAATGTATAAAGCACGAGCCTTTTCCATACTGAATAACATGTCTGGAAGCAACAAATCAACGACATCAACTTGGGATCAATAGATCGCCACAAGAGACTATATAATTGAGCATCAACCTTCTCCCACTATGCTTTGGCTTTTTCTGTCTCACTAACCTCTGCTTTTTCATTAACCACAATGGTCTTTTGCGTTAAGTGATCTTGAACACCTTTACCCTTGCACCACAACTCAACCGAGGAAGCCCAAACTATATAGTTTGAACTTCCCATTAACGGTTTGGAAGTAATCATAGGGCTTGAAGTTCCAATTCTCGTATATTTAGAGTTAAACATATCAAATCCGAGAGACATAGCAAAATATGACGGGAAGAATAACTTAGAATCTGAAATCTGATCAGAAAACTTGCCGGAATCTGGAAATCAACTTTGTAGTCGGAAAACCAGATCTGACCACCGGAATGTTGTCGAAATCAGAAAAAGATTTTATGTGTAGGATTGGAATACAGGGCCGATCACATCAGAAAAGAAAATTGCCGAAAAAGTCGCCAGAAAGTATCTCATACGCCAGTCAGACGGATCTGACGCGTCATGGAGCAAGAGTTCGAAACGACGCGCGAGGCTGGGCCATGACTAGTTTCCGATAAGGCTCACTGAGGTTTGCTCGCTGGGTAATTCTGGACCCGGTGGTGGTGTTGAATTTTGAAAAATACTGGCAGAAAGGATTAGTTGCTTGAACCGCCACCTAGGTCACCGGAAAATTGCATGGTGACAGCTGATTTCCTCCTGAATGTCATCGGAATGATGCACATCAATATGTTTCTCACAATTGCTCTGATATCATATGAAAAATTATGAGAGAAAAATATATTATTGAATTGTGTATCTACATTATTACATTGCGCCCTATTTATAGACAATATATCCTAATCATTTTCCATGTAAAATACTATATACAAATCCTATTCCTATTCTAACACATATTATGTTATATATTATGTGTCCCTTATAAGGCTATAACAGAATCTCGCTATAGCTGCCAAAAAATATCCGGACAGATGACGCCGTTATAGAGAGGTTTAACTGACTCTATTTTAGTGTGTTTATTTTCAGTTGCAATTTCTAATGCTTGCCTGTGGCAAAGCAGGCTGTTGCTCATTGTGATTTTTTCATAAACGATCACTTCATACCTTCACTCCTAATGCTCTTAGAAAAATCATTTCTGTTAGAAAGCTTTTGCTCAACAACAACAACAACATCCCAGTGAAATCCACAACGTGAGGTCTGGAGATGGTAGAGTGTACGCAGACCTTACCTCTACCTTGGTAAGTAGGGCGACTGTTTTCGAGAGACCCTCAGCTCAAGACAGAGCATAAGCACAAGCACAAGCAAAGCAAGAGAAACGCTCAGACCCGGTCAAAATTTTTTAAAGCAGTATGAAAGTGCTGGTATCAAAAGCGAATAAGCCATGATAGCGCATTCTGAAAAAAGTAAGTAGTAACTAGCGCATGTAAATAAGCTAAACAAAGTACACTAAAGAACACATAGCAGCATGAATCAAACTACAGGGGACTATAAAGCAATACTGCGCCTATTAGTATTATAGGCTAGGCGAGCCTACAATAATAACACTACAACTATCAGTTTGTAAGCGTAAGTAGGACTACGCTCGACTACGTACTACCCTTCTACCCTAATCCGTGTCCTCCATAAATCTCTATCTAAGGTCATGTCCTCAGTAAGTTGCACCTGCGCCATATCTCGTCTAATCACCTCTCCCCAATACTTCTTCGGCCTACCTCTACCCCCTCTTGAACTCATCCATAGCCAACCTCTCACACCTCCGCATTGGGGCATTTGTGTCACTCCTCTGCACATGCCCAAACCATCTCAACTTCGCTTCCTGCATATTTTCCTCCACCGAAGCCACTCTCACTCAGTCCTGGATATCAACATTTCTAATCCTTTCCCTCGTATGCCCGCACATCCATCTCAGCATCCTCATCTCGCAACTTTCATCTTTTGGATGCGCGAAGTCTTTGACTGGCCAATACTCCACCCTATACAACATAATCGGTCTAACTACCGCCCTATAGAACTTGCCTTTAAGTTTTGATCGCACCTTTTTGTCGCATAAGACTCCAGATGCGAGCTTCCATTTCATCCACCCTGCCCCAATATGATGTGTGACATCGTCGTCAATCTCTCCATCTCCTTGGATAATAGACTCGAGGTACTTGAAGCTTCCTTTCTTTGGAATGACCTGAGCACCAAACCTCACCTCCACGTGTGTCTCAAGGTCGCTCCCGTTACTGAACTTGCACTCCAAGTATTCTGTCTTGGTCCTACTCAACCTGAACCCTTTAGATTCCAGAGTCTGTCTCCAAACCTCCAGCTTAGCGTTCACTCCGCTGCGATTCTCATCAATCAGGACTATGTCGTCTGCGAATAACATGCACCATGACACCTCCCCTTGGATTTTTCGCGTTAGTCCATCCATCACCAAGGCAAATAAAAGCTTTTGCTCGTAGTTCATAAAAAAACAGCAGATGTTATTTTCTCTTGGTATTTTTACTCTCACCAGACTATTTATGCTTTACCAGCGCACAAACTGTATATTACCCAGAATTTGTAACAGAAACAAATATAATATCTCTCAGCATCTATGCTGCTGATAGCTCATGTGTTTCTGTTTATTTTCATTTTTTGTTTTCATGAATACAATTGCTCTTAAATCTAATCTTTTCACAAGTTTGTTACATCAACAGCTTGAGCAGAGACTGAATGATGTTGAGCATTTCTATTCCAATACTAGTAAAAAGCAATCAAACACGCCAAGAGGTAGCTCTATTCTGAAAGACAAAGAGAAACAGATTGCTAGCTTTAAAAGGCGGCAGCAAGATGCATCACATAGACAAGCAGCTGGTGCCAGGAGAATGCAAGAGCTTGTGCGCCAATTGGGTACTATATTACGTCAGGTAATCTCATTGTTTTTCAAGTGTCTTGACACCTTTTTGTCTGTCTAAAGCTAGTGCGCTACTAAAGCAGTAACTTTTGTTAACCTTCAAACTTCTACGATTGTTAAATGAAATCATTTTTTATCCCAAAGCAAAACTGCAAGAGAACACGAGAAAATGTTTGAGAAGACTTGCTGAACTTGCAGAATGGAGTGTTTTCTGATAAACATTTAAGCTCCAGATAAGGTTGCATTGTAGCCCCTTAACCAAAATCACAATTGTTAATGAATGGAATGTGCTGAGTGTTTAAGAGATGTTAATACGCTTAACCTAGTATTTTGCCATTGTGATTTCCTCTTACCTGTAAAAGTATACTCATTTTTGAAATACCTCACATCGTTTACTCGTCTTTTGGTACCAATGATGTTGTACCCTTTTACTTTTTCGATGGAGGTACATATCATTGTACTTGTCCTGCTGTTGATTATGCATTCTCTTCCTGTCTCTCCTTAGCGAGTAAGTTCCCTGATTTACCAGTTGAAAGATGTCTGTTGGCTGATCTTAGCTATCATCTATGTAACTTTCTTTAGTTTATTTCTTCATAGCGTAGGAAATAATGGTAAAAGATAGAACAGTAGAGTATCTGAGCATATTATGGTGGTGCACCTTGTTTAAGAGCGAATGTAGTTATTATTTGCTCCAGTTAGTTTATTTCTTCTACTCATTGCTTAGTCTATTTGTCAGATCACTCAGCACAAGTGGGCAGAACCTTTTATGGAACCTGTGGATGTGAAGGGTCTTGGATTGCACGATTACTTTGAGGTATTCTTGTCTGGTGTACTTATTGTATCTATGATGTTCTTAGGAATCCTATACTCCTTTTATTTCTGCTAATACATCATGCGATTTTCTAGGTTATTGAGAAGCCTATGGACTTTGGTACTATCAAAAGCAAGATGGAAGCGAAGGATGGTTCTGGCTATAAGCATGTCCGGGAGATATGTGCAGACGTTAGGCTAATATTTAAGAATGCAATGAAATACAACGAGGAAAGGGACGATGTACATATAATGGCGAAAACCTTATTGGGCAGATTTGAGGAGAAATGGTTGCAGCTTTTGCCTAAAGTTGATGAAGAGGTACAACTCATATCCATGTATTATCTAGAGTCTTTTTCTTTAGTATCTCATGTAAATTGCTAAGATAACTGAATCATTTTCTTCTAGGCTATTGAATATGCTATATGGGATTTTCCATCAATGAATATGCTTATTATATGAGATTAGGATATTAATTGGATTTTAAGTAAATGATTGAGACATTAATATATAGAACTACTGCTCATAGGAAAAACGGCGAAAGGAAGAGGAAGCAGAAGCCCAACAGGATATGCAGCTCGCTCAAGAAGCTGTCCATGCCAAAATGGCTAAAGATTTAAGTATTGAGGTAGTCAAGGCTCCGTTCCTTTACACAAATATGAAAGTTTGATCATATTAGCCTGACTGTTTGTGGATCTTCCTCTTCACACATTAAATTTAACTTAAAAAAACATATAAAATTTAACCCACTGTAGAAAATAACTTAAAGTTACCTTTTGAATTCCAGCTTGATGAGGTGGACATGCAACTGGAAGAACTCAGGGAAATGGTGCTTCAGAAATGCAGGTTAGAACGTTAACAGATAACTTTCTTCAGTTAAGTTGTGCATTTATTAGTTTTAAAGTAGCCGATCACTTATAAATATACCTTGTACTCGAGTCCTTCCTTTCAGGGAATGATCCGTGTATTTTATTTCTTTTTTTCTGAAAGATGATAGATGTTTTATGGGATGACCTTTTTCCATGTTGAACGTTGGGGTCTTTTTAAGAAGATCTCCCTAAAGTATGGTGCTAGTAATTGGTGAAAACCCCTTGAGCATGATTAAAAGTGGGCAAAAATGGTCAGACGCTGGAAATAAATATAATGAATAACTCTAATAGGGCTTAGTTCTAGAATGAAGACGAAAAGCAAATGAATTTTAGGAGTCTTGTGCCTGGGTAAGAGGGAGGGAAGCATGGATAAGCATTGGCTGGGAAACTAAAGTCAATGGTGATTGGTCCTGCTCATGATATGGTTTAGAGAATGAAGCTTTTCTTTTCTTGAGCCGAGGGTCTATAGGAAATAGCCTCTCTACCTCTCAAGGTAGGGGTAGGGACTGCATACACTCCCCTCCCCAGACCCCACTTGTGGGACTACACTGGGTATCTTCTTGTTGTTCAGGTCTGTCTACTTATGTAGAGGGTAAAATTAGTACTTTTGACATTCCTGGGGTGGTTTGGTGCCAATTCTCTATTAATAGTACTATGAATGATCTTTTCTCCGTGGTCCTTTACAACATCTAAAAGAAATAGCAGAATCTTATAAGACAATAGGAATAGCATTCTAAGCCTTAAAACTTAGATGTAATTTTTCGTTTGCTTTTTGGAGCAAACCGGTCATTGTACGAGATGCAGATGCTATACTAGACACAGTAGAGAATTTGCACTATCTGTAATTCGACCTAATGCACTGGCTTAATGCAAGTTTTTATAAGATTTCTTATTACTTACCGAAAAAAAATCTGAAAGCAAATAGTAAAAGCCAGATTATCAGAGAATGTAGAATCAAAGGCGAAACACTAACATTGATGAACAGGAAATGCTCCAAGTACAATTTGGCTAAGATATATAAGGTTAGGAAGGGAATGTGGCTAGTGTCCATAATAAATCGCTTAGATGTGTGTTGCACATGTGATTTATTTATATATTTAGTTTTTATGTGATTTGATTTTAGGTTTACTGCAGTCTTTGTCACTAATTTTCTAGTATATATTTCAGAAAGATGTCAACGGAAGACAAGAAAAAACTTGGGAATGCGCTCACAAGGCTGTCTCCTGAAGATCTTAATAAGGCACTATTGATTGTGGCACAGAATGATCCTACTTTTCAAGCGACAGCAACAGAAGTGGAGCTTGACATGAATGCTCAGGTCATTCATCGGTCACTGATAATTTCAAATGTGCAGCATTTCTAGTTCTTAATCTACTCTTTGCTTTACATGACACGAGTATTGACCTTTATGCAGAGTGAGTCCACATTATGGAAGTTGAAATTCTTCGTACAGGATGTGCTACATGCACAGGGAAAGTGCCCAGCAAGCATCGGAGCAAACAACGTCAATAACAGTACTCTCCTAAACAACAACAACAAACGCAGAAGAGAAATTTGTGATGCACTCGCCAAATCTTCCCAAAAAAGGAGTAGAAAGCCATCCTGATTTATCATAACCAACTTCTTGTGGTTACTTTTGGAGGTGTAAATGTTTTGAGTCATTGGGGACACGATAAACGATCTATCCTCAACTTTGTTAATACCTCAGAAAGGGCATGAATAGTCATTGTAATAAGTAGGTTTTGTATAGGAAATTCCTGATGGATGTCTTACTTGGAAGCCTGCAGTTGCAGATATACATAGCTATAGTGCATTAACAAGTTTCTCAAATGCTTGGTTAAAGTATATCATTTATTGAGAATATATTTGGCTATCAATTATAGTCCAATTAATTCTCGAAAGAAGCTTGGATCGGAGATTCTTGTGTAAACGTTCAACTTGACATTCAGGTTTATGATATTTTCTCATCTTTTCTAATCATTTCTATTTAAGGAAGGGACTATACAAAATGACCCATGGCTACCTTTTCTATATCAGCAGTGGAGTTTTGTGCTTGATTTGCCCAGAAGTTTCAGTATCACGTTCTCTTTTCATTTAGGTTGAAGGCCTAATGATCAAAACTGTACAAATATGGGTCGAGTATAGAGATACCTTGACCAATCCACATGGCCTGCTTGATGAATGTCAGTGACGGAGATATCCTACATTATTTGCGAGTGGCCTGCTTGACGAGTGTCAGTGATGGAGATTTCCTACATTATTTTGCGAGCATCGCGATAAATCCATTGTCCTTTTACAAGCAGTGTGATAGTGTAATCCTTGGTTCGATCGATTACATATTACTCCTTTTGTCCCAATTTATGTGGCACAATTTTTTTTTTGGTCTATTAAAAAAAGAATGTCACATTTTTATATTTGGAAACAATTTAACTTTATGAGATGATTTATAGTCACACATTTAACTACGACTTGTTTTGGATCATATATTTCAAAGTCTTATTTTCTTTCATAAACTCTGTGCCAAGTAAATGGTGCCACATAAATTGAGACGGAGGGAGTACTAATCAATATTCGATTGATTGATCTGAGGATCTTAGGCTAATTCGCGCTATACCCAACTAGGAGGTTTTCTAAGTGGAAAATCTTACTAGCACCTGAGACTACCTTTACCCTAAGATAAGATGGTTCTTGCCCTTATATTAGGAGATTAGAGCTAACTGCATCGGATAAGGTAATAAAGCGAAAAATCATTTTGAGTGAAGGTAAATGGATAGAGAGACTACAGAGAAAGCGGCGCTTTCGTGTAACATGCTATGGTCTCAACGCCCTTACGAGGTCTATTTTCTATTATTATATAATAGATTCTAGAATTCGTTCGGATCCTCCCACATGTTCAATCTTTTTTTAGTCTTAGAGCTAAAGGAAGCCCTCTAACTAATCTACTTTCCGGCCTCATATGAGAATGGAAAACTGGAGCATTTTTTCCATCGGTGGGGCCTCTCTTGGGAGAGTCCCTTCTCTCCTCCACCCGGCTTTCCGCGGGGAAGATAAGGCGTTAGCGGACCGACTTGACAGGAGGTAGAACCGGAGGAAGAATTATGGCTATAAAGGTCCCTATCCATTCCTTTTCAATAATCATAAAGGATGGAAATGCTGCGATACAATATTAGGTTTGGGTCGGGCGATCACGGTAGTTTTTGGTTAAAGTTATTTGTATTAGGAAATTCAATAACTAAAAGAGTTATGAATTTCATAACAAGTTCAGAACTCATACACTTTAAATCTTGACTACGCTTGTCTCCTAGCTCAAGGCTCAAGCCACGGGACCATGAAGAACAGATGGAATAATTGTTGTCCTTTTACGTAAGTACAGATTTCCGAAATCCTAGTACTTGAACAAGCAAAGAGCTCCACAAAATTAAATGCAGAAGTACTAAAAGAGGAATCAGAACTTTGGAATAAGAAAATATTATTCGGATCCATTTTTTTTTTTAAAGAAAAGACACGAATAAGTCCTAATATTTTGTCACCGACTTTTAAGTACTAGTGAAGCTTGACTAATAACTTCTACTTTTCCAGCTTAAGATAGTGAAAGCTTTTTTAATATACTAATTCAATTGTTGTAAAATTAAATGCCACTAAGGTTATTGACCAAGTAAGCAATTATTCAAATTGGATTTGTAAGCTAAATCAATCATTTAAGATATAGTTTAAATCGTCATTTCAAGCTTTTATACCATTTACTAGTTGTTTGGAATATGCAAAGTATATATAATCAATAACGGTACATCTTAGAAGATGAAATTTAAATTAGAAAATGATTTGAAAAATCATATAATAAGACTGATTATAGTGTATTGAACAAAAAGTTTTAAATAGAAGACTGGCTTTTCACATATAAGCTAAACTTCTGTAATATTCCAAAAACACCATTTTTGTCGGGAGATTAAGTAAGAGCATGTTATTAATGGTGAAATTGAAATACTAATGTTGAAGAATTTCTAAGTACAAAAACCTGCCAACCTTTGTGGAATGGTCCAAAAATAAAATTATATTAAATGATTCATGATCATTATGACGTGGTAGCATTCTCATGCATTGTCATCAAGTCTATCGATCTATTAGAAGGCCTCAACAACATAATTATTTCACTTTCTGACACCTATAATAATGATAAACGACTCGTCTCATCATGACCTCCTTTTGAATTCTATATCCTCTTAAATTCTATATAACTTATGTCTGCTCCATTTTCTAGTTAAGAGCAGAAACCCGTTGCTGTCTAGACACGTGCTACCGGAGATTAGGAAAAACAGATAAGAGAACACTTAATTTTGAGATAGTGGTTATATATATATGTACCTTAAGTATATTTGGAGGAAGAATAAATATGTTATATATCCTTTATTTTTGCTATAGGAAGAGCATGCATAGGTCTTTGGCTTTTATTCAGGAAAACATAATTAATGTATCTTTGTTGGATAAAGAAATTTAACTTTAAAAGTGACATCAAAATTAGAATATGTTAATGTTGGGTTTGGTGTTGTGACATTTGACCCAACATATCCCCTGAAGTACTGTTTTGAATGCATAAAAATGTTGGGACAAATGTCATAACATTCGGACCAACATCTTCGAGAAACAATTTTGCCTTACTTCACGATAATCAGTAATGTTTTACTGTGAGGTAAAAATGACTTAAGTGTGGTGAATTGGAGCTGTGTAAAACGTGGGAGAAAGAGTCAAAGTTTGGGGAAGAAGTCGAGTAAGGAACAAGTCAAAGTTGTTGAGAGTTTCACTCCTTAATCATCTACCACAAGTTGCCCACCTTTCCCTCAACCTCCATAACCAATCGATGAGACTTTCAAGGGAACACTCTACTATAAATAGAGAGACCACAACAGTGAATCGATCATCCAGAATCAGATTGCAAAAATATCAAGAGAGCTCTCGGAATATCATTTCAGAAATCTGGATCACAAGTGTTGCCTGAGTGTGTCGACAACATTTTGTCCAACATTACAATTGTTGTTTAGATTCTACATTAGCTTTGTATGGAGTGATTGTAATGAGATGTTGTCTATGTCTATTTAGTTAGATTTTTCAGGTAGAAGTCATCTGCGACTTCAACTTTTAATTCATTTCCATTTATATTGTAAATCTGTAAAGAAAAGAATTTGTAATTTTGTATATAATATATATACAATACATCTGGTCATTGACCATCATAAGTTATATAATATATATAACTTACAAAAATTTTAAACCTTTGTGTTCTTTAAATTCCGCTACATTTACTCTTTAAAGTTTCCGTTTTGCTAAAGTATTGTTACTGGTGTCAGACGACATAACTGTTGACATTCGAAAACAGAATTGACATTCGATTTATTTCATCTCTTATTTTTTACTTTCAGTAGCTTTTGACACATTTCAAGTGGTATCAAAGCTGATACTTAACAACATAAGTGCTTGGTCCTGTTGTCATAAGCTATGAATCCGATAAATCCGACTATTGGTAGACTTCTTTTTATGGATCAAATTATGCATATTGGAAGATTCGCCTATGTTCGCATATCAAATCAATTGATATTCGTGCATGGAGATCTATAACCAATTGGTATGTTGTTCCAATGTTGCCACCGGATGAGGAATGTGACATTATTGCTAAACCTGAATCCGAATGGACTACAGAAGAAACCAATAATGCTAGCTTTAACAAAAAGGCCTTAAATGCAATTTTTGGATGGGTTGATCTCTACATGTTCAAACTCATTCAAAACTGCCCCATGGCTAAGGACGCATGAGATACTTTACAAATTCACTGTGAAGGTAGCTCAAGTGTTCGTCAAACAAAGCTACGCATGCTCATGAGTAAATATGAACGTTTAAGGATAGAAGAAGCGGATGATGTTAAATCTTATTTTGAAAAGTTGATTGACATCTCAAATAAATGTCAAGTGCTTGGTGAACCATTAACCAACACTCAACTTGTTGAAAAGGCTCCCCGTTCTCTTCCTGAAAAGTTCAACTTAAAGATTTGTGCTATTGAAGAAGTTCACAATCTTGCCACAATGGACCTTCATACCTTGATGAGCATACTCAAAACTTATGAGAATCAAAAGGAATTGTATAAAAGCAAGAATGTTGCACTTCAAGTTCAATCACCGGGAGTCAAATGGAAGAAGAGGATGAGAATCTTGAAGAAATCGGTGAAGGTGCAAATGTTGCCTTACTCACTCGAAAATACAATTCGATGGTGATGAAGTTCAACAATGAGAGAAATCAATCTAAATCTAAAGAGCACCAAAACCAAGTCTTCAATCAAAAGCCCATTATATTCATTCCAAATGTACAAAAAAGAAATTAACTAAGAAGAACCAACTCAGATCGTACCAAATTTGATCTCAAACAATTTGAGTGTGTGTAATGCCATGCATGCTCAGGTTGGGGTCATTATGCTAACGAATGTGCAAATACTCTTAGAAAATTTAGTAAGAACCTATGGGTTTCTCTTAGTGATGATGAAGAAGAAGAGAAAGGAGATCGTGAAATTGAAACACAAGCAATGCTGGCCATTGTGTTCGAGAAGTCTCTATCGGATAATGAAGATGTCGTAAATAATGTTGTCTCAGATGTCACGAAATTTGCTCCAACATCCAAAAGGTATGACTTCTTTAATTATTCTGATGTTAATTGCTTTAGTGGTTCTATTTCTGCTAGTGAGGATGATTGTATGGATCAAGTTGAATGTAAATATGATATGATTAATGAATTACAAAGTATTCTTAAAGCCTTGATCATATAATCCAAGCAACTTGACAAAAATGTAAAATCATTAACTCATGAAAATTTAGAATTAACTGGCACGATAACTCGACTTGAGGTTGCACTTACAAAAAATGATATTAATTTTGGTAAGATTCGTGCAAAATTGGATTTAGCTGAAGCAACCTTCCGCAAGCTCAACACATGGACTTCAAAATTGGATTAGATACTCAACTTTAGTAAACCTTCACATGCAGGTATTGGGTACGAAAACCCTCTTAAAACCATATGCTCCAATCTCTTTGATAAAAATGAGAATATACGCTTTATAAAAGAAAAAGGACCGAATAATAGGTTCTCATATATGTAAAAGAATATGAAGTTTGTATGTTATTACTGTAATTTCCCTGGACACTTAAAACTAGGGGTGACTCAAGGCCGGACGTAACGGCCCGACTCTCGACCCGAACCCGCCCCATCTCAGTAAAATAGTAGCGGGATTCGAATCCCCTGGACGGACAATGTCTCGTCCCCGCCAGAACCGAGCCCGCCCCAGCCCTCGACCCACTCCGACTTCGCCCGAGAGCCCGTCCCACCTCGAGCCCGACTCCCCGAGCCCGACCTCTGGCCCCACTCCCGCCCGAGAGCTCCTTTGTAAATATAATGCTGCACTAACTGGCTATTTTAGATTTTGGCCATGGGCAATGGCCATTTTAGGCCTCCCCCCCTCCCCCAAACCCCACAACCCCTTTAAATTTATTTTTAATCCATAAGTTATTATATTTACACTTTAACCCAATTTTTCAACTATAAATAACTCATTTTCTCTTCATCTTTCTCACCAATCTTCCTACAATCTCTTAATATATCTCTCTACAAGTCTACATTGTTTGCTAATTATTCAATTTTATTTATTCATTTGGGAATTGGGAGTGAAGTTGGCAACTATCTTGAGGATCTTCCATCAAGCAAAGTTTCAATTTTCTACCTCTCGATTACACGTCGACGTTACGTCGGCGTTTGGTACATTCGTTCATTCATTAAATTATTATTGTCTGTTTATTTTATTTAGCGCAATTAATTTTATTATCTTTAATTATTTATTATCATAATTAAAATGAAAGGATTAAAAGGTATGTTTAAGGGTAAAGGTAAGGGTGCTTCTTCTAGTAGGGGCAACTAGGGCAAGGGTACTTCTTCTAGTCATCTTATTTCTACACAGGATGATTTTGTTGATACTCAACATTTTCCTACAATACCATTAGATTTAGACGAGGAGCTATTTTCTGGAACTCAAGAAGACTTTAATTTAGACGATGATCTAGATGATACACCCACTAATGTTGATGACAACACACCCACTAGTGTAATACTTCAACCTAAATAACCCATATTCCCCTATAGAGACGAGGTCCGGAAGAAACGACCATTAAAATCAGATGCATGGACATTTTTGATAGGGACGAGAGAATCAAGTAGCTATATGTAAAATTTGTAAAAAGGTCACTGCGGGACGGGGGTTTAATTAGACACGAGTAAGTGCTCATCCGTATAGGCAATGCCAAATAAGCTTCAAAACCGGAAGTAAACGCCCGCTTCCATCAGACAAGGTTCACATATACGATATTGTCCCGATCAAGCACAGAGTCAAATTAACCCTATGACTGGAATTGTAGGCCCTAAATACAATAAACATAGAGATAGGAAAGCAATATCAAAATTAGTTGATGTGGAGGGCTTGCCTTTTCATTTCCTTCATCTCCCAGCTTTTATTCATTACATTAGAGATATATATAATCCGCTTAACGCATTTTCCTAGATCAATCAAGTTAAGAGATGTATTTAAATTTGCTGATGAATATCAATAATATTTACGTTATTCATTAAATCATTTTAATGGCAAAGTATCTATCACGTTCGATATAGGTCGAGTACTAACCCGCCATGATTATTTAAATGTAACTTGTCATTGGATAGATTATAAATGGTCTATGCAAAAACGTATTTTAGCGTATAGATATATAGATGTTGTAGGCAACACCTCATTTTTATTGCGTATAATATTTATCATGTTGTGCCATTATTACGAATAAACTCGATAAAATTATGACTATTACATTAGATAACGCTTTAACAATTACGCAATTATAATTTTAAAAATAGTTTAACTCCATCTTTTTCTGATCATTTTCATATAAATGCGCCATATATATAACTTAATTGTAAAAGGATGGTCTATCACTTTTGAAGACATTCTTAGTAAAATCCAATTTGCTATAAACTTTATTTTTAAAAGTAATAAAGTACAACGTAGAAAAGAATATAAAAAAACTTGTCACGATTGTGGACTATCTTATAAAAAAATTCCACAAGAAGTATCCACTAGGTGGAATTCTTTATACGAGCAACTACTTGTTGTTTATGACTATAGAAAACCTATAACTTTATTTTTTAACTCTCATAATCAAAATCCAAATTGATATGATCAGAGATAGTGATTGGGTAAAAATTTCCGAACTTATTGTATTTTTTAGAGAAATTTTTTCAAGCAACAAAAGAATTTTTCCTAGATATATTATCCTACTATTTCAACTATATTGTTTTATATAACTCTAATATTTTTATTACTTAGTGAATATATGAAAACCAAATTATATGACAAATGATTAAAAATGTTTGTCAAAAATAAAAAAATATTTTATTCCTATTCTCACTATTTATATTATTGGTTCTCAGACAACCGACTATTAGATTCTAGACTAAATCACTAGTTGAAACTATTTACGATTGTATAGAAGTACTACCACCCCAAGTCCCAAAAATCTAAATCACCCACCACCTATTGAATAAATCCTAAAGAAGAAGTGTTGTCTAGCGTAGAAACACCAATGCAAAAATATATAGATTTTATCAACAAGAAAATGCTAGTAATCAATCGGCTCTCATACCATCTTCTTCATCTTCAACACAACCTCACAAAGACATACATGCTTCATGCTAGTATTGAAAGCTCGTAAATAGAATGTGCGCTCGCATTTCTACTACTAACCAAATTAGCGAGTTGGATATTTTTGTTTTGCGTGGTTCGCACCGTATCAAGAAGTTATCAATGAAGATGGACATGAAGACTTGCTAAAACATCGAGTGGAATGGGAAGACCTTTCCGACACTTTCATTGATGGCCCGAGATGTTTTGAACATCAAGCCGCCATCAATCAAGGGCCTGAAAGCGCTTTTTCTCCGCCGCAGATATCAAATAGGAGACCACAGACACTCATTAGCCGGAGACAAATTTGAAATTGCAGATTATTCGTAGATTGATACACGAAAGTGAATGAGAAGGAGCCACAACCTGAGATCAACGAAGAAGAAGAAGACGACGAAACTACAACGAAATCTTATCCGGCGTGGAAGCGACGTGGATCAATTTTGACCAACAAATACCAATTCCAATAGAAGAACCACAAGAAATCATCAAGCAATTAGAACAGGTTTTTTTTGAGAATGTAATTTTAATTGCAATTTTATTATGTAATTTGGAACTTTGGACAACACCACAAAGTTGTAATTTAGATTTTAGACAATTGTATTTGTATTACAAAAATCATGTCTATTAAATAATATAAGAGGCACAAAAACAAATTTTGAGATGTTTTATTACCGTATTTTATCTTGTTTATTTGAGTTTTTTTTATACATATGTTATTTAAAAAAAAACCGGCGAACCCGCCTAATCCCGACCCGATTCGAAGCCCGACGGGATCAGATCGAGACTGACTAGAGCAAGTCCCGCTGCAGACCACTCCCCTTCGCCTGTCCCGCCTGACTCGACTCGCTGTACTCCGATCTTGTCCACTGCCACTCTACTTAAAATCATATTGTTTCAAGCTTCAAAATTTTGTGAGCAAAATGTTGCCTAAATTGTTGTCCAACATTTCGGATAAACATCGAAGCAACATTTCTGAGCCAAAAGGTAAAATATATTTTAAGAGAGTTTGAGTTTCTAAAATGGATTTAACTTGTAATGTATGTATAACTGCATTAAGAACTAATATTTCAGGTTTTTTGTACTTTGATAGTGGATGTTCTCTCCATATGACAGGTACGAAAGGATTTCTAAAGAACTATGAGTCATTCAATGGAGGAAACGTGACTTATGGAGGTGGAAGTAAAAGCAAAATAATGGGAAAAGAGATCTTGGATGTTCCTGATTTTCCAACCTTAAGGAATGTCGTACACGTTGAGGGATTAATGGCTAACTTGATTAGTATTAGTCAATTGTGTGATGATGACCTTGAGGTAAAATTTAATAAGAATGCTTGTAAAGTTATGAATGAAGCAATTATGTGTGTCATGACAGGTATAAGAACATGTGACAATTGTTATCTTGTTGTAAGTCAAGAAACATGCAATAATGCAAAGATCGATGACATAATACTATGGCATTATAAGTTGGGGCACATCAACTACAGTAATTTAGAAAAATTGGTCTCATATGAAGCTGTTAAAGGCATACCCAAACTTAGCCATAAAGATAAAACTGTTTGTGAAGACTGTTTGAAAGGTAAGAAAATCTGTGTCTCTCATAATGCTGTCCAACATAACGGATAACACTCACGTACGTCTCACTGTTTTCAATTGCTACATATGGATTTAATGGTTCCAATTGAAGTAGACAGTCTAGGAGGCATGCGGTATTCCTTTGGGATAGTAGATGATTTTTCTAGGTATTCTTGGATATATTTTTAAAAGAAAAATCATAGACTTTTGACATGTTTAAAGTTTTGCACTCTAGAATTATGAATTTGTTCTATTCTCCTATTTTTTTGGATTAGATCCGACCATGGAAAAGAATTTGAAAATAGTTCATTCACAAACTTTTGCATAAAAGGGAATTTTTTCATGAGTTTTCCGCCCCTAAAACTCCTCAACAGAATGGGATTGCAGAACGGAAGAATATGACATTGCAAGAAATGACTAGGGTAATGCTTAGTTCTAAACATTTGTCAAAACGTTTATGGGAAGAAGCCTTAAATACTGTTAATCACATAGCTAATAGAGTCTATCTAAGGCCATGAACAAAGATGACACCCTATGAAATTATAAATGGAAAGAAACCAAACTTGCGTTACTTTCATGTTTCTGGGTGTATTTGTTATGTCTTAAATGATAGTGATTATTTGACAAAGTTTGACTCTAAGAGTGATAAATGAATTTTTGTTGGCTATTCACAAAATAGTCATGTTTATCGAGTATACAATCTGAGATCAAGAACTGTGCAAGAGTCTGTAAATGTTATCTTTGATGATCTTTCTGATGTTTCAGGAAAAACTATTGAAAATAATATTATAGATACAGTGGAAAGTCCACATATTGCTGAAGAATCGAATGTTGCCACAAATGTTGTCACACCTGAAGCAACATCTGAAACAGTTATAAAGACCACAGAGGTCATAGATGAGTAAGATACTGAATTGATAGATCAAGTTCGAAGGGACCCCTTATCAAGGATTAGGAAGAATTATCCAACAGACCAAGTGATAGGAGGCGTTTTTGAAGGAATTAGAATAAGAGGCAAAGAACCACTCAACTATAGAGGAATGGTAAGGTATGTGTGTATGTCTAACATATACCAAGAGGTTAGTCTTTATTATTTTATATCTACTTTAGAACCAAAAAAATATTTTAGAATCACTCAAAGATAATTTTTAGATTCAAGCAATGCAAGAAGAGCTTGAACAATTCTCTCAAAATGAAGTCTGAGACTTAGTTCCACGTCCAAATAATACAAATGTAATTAGAACTAAGTGGATTTTTAAAAATAAATCAGACGAATCGAGAACAGTAGTTAGAAATAAAGCTCGTCTAGTTGCACAAGTCTATACGCAGGTTGAAGGAATCGATTATGATGAAACCTTCGCACCCGTGGCTAGAATTGAGTCAATTAGACTTTTACTTGCTATAGCTTGTTGTCTGAATATTACTTTACACCAAATGTAAAACGTGCATTCTTAAATGGTTATCTAGATAAGGAAGTCTATGTTGAACAACAAAAAATATTTGAATATCCTACCATCCACACTATGTTTACAAACTCAAAAAGGCGTTGTATGGGTTGAAACAAGCCCCTCGTGCATGGTATGGTCGTTTAACTAACTTTCTTTCCGAATTTGGTTTTAACCGTGGCGAACCTGATCGTACTTTATTTATTAAATGACACGATGTAGATATTATAATTGCTCAAATCTACGTAGATGACATAGGTTTTTGTTCGACCTCACAGTCGTACCTAAATTCATTTGTTGAAGCTATGTCATCAACATTTTAAATGAGCATGATTGGGGAACTAACTCTTTTCTTAGGCTTGCAGCTAAAGCAAAGTGATGATGGAATTTTAATCTCACAGAGTAAATATGCCAAGAATCTAGTTAAGAGATCTGGTTTGGAGAACGCTAAACAAATGAAGACGCCAATAGGTTCATCACAGAAGATATGTAAGGATAATGTTGGTGAAAATGTCGACCCAACATTATATCGATCTATGATAGGTAGCCTTCTTTACCTTACTGATAGTCGCCCAGATATTATGTTTAGTATTTATGTTTGTGCCCGTTTTCAAGCATGTCCTAAAATATCCCACTT
Organism: Anisodus acutangulus; assembly: GCA_029783415.1. Classification (NCBI taxonomy): domain Eukaryota; kingdom Viridiplantae; phylum Streptophyta; class Magnoliopsida; order Solanales; family Solanaceae; genus Anisodus; species Anisodus acutangulus. Next base: position 1,686,151 of record CM056509.1, read on the forward strand.
AAATAACGTGAAACGTATTATTCGATATGTTGCTGGCACATGTGAGTTGGGAATTTGGTATTCCAAAGACACTAATCCTAACTTAATAGGATTCAGTGACTCGGATTGGATTGGAGATGTGGATGATAGAAAAAGTACAAGTGGAGGATGTTTTTATCTTGGCAATAATCTTGTTTCATGGTATAGTCGTAAATGAAATTGTGTCTCACTTTCAACTGTTGAATCCGAATATGTAGCAGCTGGAAGTTGTTCCTCTTAATTAATATGGCTAAGACACATGTTAGACTACTATGGATTTACTAGCAACATTTTAATTTTCTATTGTGATAATCTGAGTGCTATAAATATTTCCAAAAATCCAGTTCAGCACTCACACACAAAACATATTGATATTAGACATCACTTTTAAAGAGATTTAGTTGAAAACAGCTAGTTAAAATTGAACATGTTGACACTCTTCATCAACTAGCTGATATTTTTACAAAAGCTTTGAACCATGAGAGATTTTCTAGTTTGAAGAAATCTCATGGTCTGTGTAATCTCTAAAAAGAAGGCATTTTTGGTGAATATCGGCTGAAACGTTGTCTAACATTTCGAGTGACATTTACCTATGTAATATCACTAACTGATTATTGTTGTTGTATGGTACATAACTTTTGTTCACACAAGCATGATCCTTTACAATTATTTGGCAACTGTACAAAATGGGCAAAGCCCTTGAAAAGATATCGTTCCTATTCTATAGGAGTATCAAGTGCTTCAAAAGAATTTTGAGAATACTGAATAAGTATTCTTATTTTTTACACAAAAAATCTTTTTGTATGTGTTTTATGATTAGATCAAGGACACGATGGAAAAATATTACATTGGTCTAGTGCTTAAACTCATAAAAATACGTATAAAACATGTCTTGATTTGTTGCCAAAATAAAAAATTCTTGAGGGATCAAAATACTTATGTCGTCCAGAATGTTGCCAACATTGTTGTTGACATTTTCAGATTGTGATATTTGTTGGAATATTGTTCTTAACTGATTTCAGAAAAATCAGGTTTTTTCTCCCTATATTTATGCCTTGGTTTAATAGAAATTTTAAACTTTAAAATGATAAGGCTAAATTAAATTCCTACCGTGATGATCATTTTTTATCCCAATATTTTAGGTGTAAGTTATTATGTAAAAATAAAACACCTAAAACTAAGGGATTGTTGTTGCTTATAAAAGTTTGCCATGTATATAAATATTCCTCTCATTTGAAATTTTTTTCATATCCGATTTTCCCTAGATAAAAATAAAAATAAAAAAGGAAGAAAATCAAATCATACATCGGGTATAACCCTACCTACCCTATGGAATCATCTCCAAATCAAACTCCAACCTCAACCTCAAACGCTAATTTCTCAAAACCTTCACCTCAATTCTCACCTATGGAAACTTCTCCAATGTCAGAACCAATGTCTGCCAACATTCCATCCAACACTCCCGTGAGCATTAGCCCTCTGTCGAATACACCTCAACAACCTGGTCAGTCATTTCTTTCACAATCCCTAGAGGATTTGTTTATGGCGTTAGTGTTTAAAGGTTTTGACGAACCTTTAGACATTATCTACCCTGCAGTTAATAACAACCATATAGATGTTGATGAAACTACTGATTATACATCTTTGGGTAAAAGACCCAGATCATCTACCTTTCTTACTCATCGTTCGAATAGGGTGTTTGAGAAAATAGTCCAAGAAGTTTCGAGTGGCAAAAGGACTAAATGTGAAACATCTAAACTCGCCTTCTAGAGCAGTGACAGTGAGAGTACTGACTCTATTTTCTCAACTGATGAAGAACCATATGCTTCTGAGCAACTCAGTGTACCTCAAGAAAGAGAAATCTCAGATGAAACCTCCTTGAAATAATTTTTTCCAAATGGGATTCCCAGGACTACAAGGACAAGTGTTGCTTTAAATGTTGCCCCAAATGCTTCAACATCTCAGGCAACATTCCAACCAACATCAGAGGACCAAGCATATTGAGATGGATATTGATCCTAACTCAACCCCAAAAACTAGCTTGTAGGGTGAAGATTGTCCAAGTTCATATAAGGAGTCCATGTTCTTATTTCATTTCCGATTTGAGACTCTTAACACTCCCCCGCACACCCAGACCTCGTTAAATTTCGATGTGGGACTCTTGACACTCCTCCGCACGCCCATACCTCATTAACTGGAGCGTGAACAATATAATTTGGGGGCCCAACATCGGTGAACAAAGAATTAGAATGGGCCTGACTCTAATACCATGTAAGAGTGGATCTTGGGCCTAACTCAACCCCAAAATCTAGCTTGTAGGGTGAGGATTGTCCAAATTATTAACGTGTACCAATAGGTATAGAATCCCAATTCAATCCCACCACCATAATTAGAATATATCTCATATATTTTGTATATATTTAGTGATATAGAATTATGGTAAGTAGAGGATTTATTATTGTACTAGGGTTCTACACATTGTACACTATATATATTTGTATTAATGAGAAAGTATCCCCAAGGGAGATTAATACTATTCTACATGGTATCAAGAGCCAAAACCCTACTCTAAAACAAAACCTTTCTTTTTCTTGGCTACTGCCAATGTTTTTTCCCACTTTTAATTTTTTTCTTCCATTCAATCCCAATTCAATGGATATATTGGCTACTCCCACCTCTTTTGATGCTTTCGCTTCCAACCTAGTTGTCATCCAAACTCTTCCCACAACCCACTCATCGCCATCTTTCCATCCGGCTCTCGCAGTCACCTACATCAAGAACTTCATCCCATTGATTCTTGATCAGGAAGATGGCTAATACTGGTCATGGGTGGAACTGTTCCGAATTCATGCATGTGTCTATCGTGTGCTTGACCATATTGACGACTCTGTACCTCGTCCTCCTGATATGGATGACATAACATGGCGTCGCCTTGATTACGTGGTCAAACAGTGGATATATGGCACTATATCCAAGGATTTACTCCTCACCATCATGAAAACGGGTGTATCCACCCGTGACCTATGGACACGGCTGGAAGAAATATTTTTTTAGACAACAAGAACACTCGTGCAGTGTACTTGGAAGAACAATTCAACACTACCCGTCTTGAAATTTTTTCTAATATGTCAGAATATTGCAAGTAGTTGAAACTGGTGGCATACCCATTGTCCAACGTTGGTACGCCCGTGTCCGAGACAAAGATGGTGTTGCAACTGATTACAGGCCTCCAAAAAGGTGAATATGACACCCTAGCCACGATGATTCAGTAGGTTGACCCTCTTCCTAGTTTCAACAAAGCTCGCTCGCAATTATTATTGGAGGAAACCCGCCGTGCAAAGCAAGACGAGCACAACCAGAAGGCGTTAGCGATTGAAACGCCTGCACAAAATCACGCTATCGCCGGCCAGCAGCCTCTGTCGGAGAACAACCAGCCGCGACAGAACCACGGCAGCAGGGGTGGCAAGGGACGCGGCAGGGGGCGCGGCAGTGGGCGAGGTGGCAAAGGTCGCGGTAAAGGAAATGGTCGAGTCGCACAGCCCAATCGCTTCTTCATGGACCGCCCAACGCCAAGACCTGAACCCGCAGTGGACCTCATTCCTAAAGTACTCTTCAGCCCACTATCCTTTTCAGCAACAAGGGGTGCTAGGCCCAACTCCAGGTTATCGACCAACCCAATATCAGCAGCACCAGGCCCACGTCGCACAAGCCTAGTTCCCGCAGCAGCCCATAAATCAGATGCCCACTGATTTGGGTCAGGCATTCAGTAGTATGAATTTGCAGCAGCCCGATGAAAATTAGTACATGGACTTCGGAGCCTCATCTCACCTCACCCGATCTGCAGATAATATTTCCCAATTATTTTATTTAAAGTCTCCTCAATTTATTACAGTTGGAAATGGTCACCGCATTCCAATTAAGGGTTATGGTCACACTCACACTCCGACACCTCACCCACTTTTCTCCCTAAATAACGTCATGTATGCACCAAACATCATCAAAAATTTAATCTCCATTACAAAATTTACTCGTCATAATTCTGTGTCTGTTGATTTTGACCCATTTGATTTTACTGTGAAGGATCTACGTACGGGGACTCCTCTTACGAGTTGCAATAGCGCAGTGGACCTATATCCGTTCACACCCTCATCTACTGCCAGTTCTCATTCACACTCCATCCTAGTTGCTCTGTCTCCGTCAATTTGGCACAATAGGCTTGGACACCCAGGATCTCCTGTTTTAATTTTCTTAGAAATAATAATTTTATTCATTGTAATGGGAAACTTGCCCAAAACTGTGATTCTTGTCAATTAGGCAAACATGTTCGCCTTCCTTTTAATTCATCTGTTAGCATTACGTTTGCTCCATTTGATAATGTTCATGCTGATTTGTGGACATCCCCCATTACCAGCTCCCTGGGTCATAAATATTATCTCGTACTATTGGATGACTACTCTCACTTTATTTGGATTTACCCACTAAAATTCAAGTCCGGAGTCATTGCCAAATTTTTAGATTTTCACATTTATCAAAATGCAATTTGAACGAGCCATAAAATCTTTCCAATGTGACAATGGCCGTGAATTTAACAATTCCGCATTTTAAAAATTTTGCAAAAATAATGGCATGATCTTTCGTTTTTCGTGTCCTCACACGTCCATTCAAAATGGTAAAGTCGAGCGTATCATCCGTACAATAAATAACATGGTCTGCACTTTCCTGTTCCATGCCTCTCTCCCTCCCTCCTTTTGCGTATATGCGGTCAAAATGATAGAATACATCCTTAATATTTTACCCACTAGTACCCTGCATAACATGACTCCAACCGAAATCTTACACCGTCGGATTCCCTTTTATAATCACATTCGAATATTCGGTTGCCTATGTTATCCTAATCTCACTTCCACTGCCCCTCACAAATTAGCCCCCCGCACCACTCTGTGTGTCTTCTTAGGATTTCCATCGAACCATAGGGGTTATCTTTGCTATGACTTGGCCACTCATCAAATTCACGTATCTCGTCACGTCACTTTTGATGAGACCACATTCCCATTTTCGAATATCCAAAAGTTTTGGAAACCGGATTACAATTTTCTAGACGAGTCAGACATTTCTTCAATCATTCTTAGGGAACTGTGTCAGCCAAACACCGCCACCCAGTCACTTGTGCCAAACATCGCCAGCCAGTCCCGATCACCCACTGCCACATACCAGAACTGCCCGTCGGCGTCACTGCCACCTGTATCGACTCCATCACCGTCTTCGTCGATTGTCACCACCTCCTGCAATCGGCTATCCATTTCCACCAGTCCACCAGTCGTCGGCCCTGCCTCTGTGCCATCACTACAGTCTCCCCATTCCGCCTCCATCGACTCATCCATCGGCAACCAGTCAACCAACGACATTACCGGACTCACTCTACCACCGACATCGTACCCCACTATACCATCAACCAACAGTCCTAGTACACCGACAACGATCACCAGATCCTACCCAGAACCTGCCACCGCCATCGACCCATCCCAATCGATGCCTAACCTATCACCCGTTACAGTTCCTACCCTACACAGTTCAACAGACAAGTCGACCCATCCCCTTGCCTACCCTGCTCACACCGTATGGAAACCCGTGCCCAACACGATATTTTCAAATCCAAATTCCAATTTAACCTGTCTGCCCAAATAATTTCCCCTATTCCCAAAAGCCTAAAATTGGCCAAACTGGACCCAAATTGGAATGCGGTCATGTGTGAGGAGTTTAATGCTTTAACAAAACAGCATACTTGGGACTTAGTTCCTAGACCATAGGGGGTGAATGTGGTCCGGTGCATGTGACTTTTTCATCACAAGTACAGGGATAGTGGTGACTTAGAGAGATATAAGGCCAGACTTGTGGCTAATGACACTAATCAGTAGGCATATATTAATTGTGGTGAGATATTTAGTCCGGTGGTCAAACCGGCCACTATCATCACAGTTCTGAGTATTGCTATGGGTAAGCATTGGCCCATTCATCAGCTTGATGTGAAAAATGCATTTCTACACAGGGATCTGAAAGAAACTGTTTATATGCATCAACCACCTGGATTTTTCCATCCTGCCGCCCCTCAGTATGTATGTCGTCTTCGTAAGTCACTATATGGTTTGAAACAGGCCCCTCGAGCATGGTATGATCGGCTTTGCACAGTACCGGATTGGGTTCATCTGCAGCAAGTGCGATAATTCTCTTTTTATTTTCCATCAAGGTAGTAGCATTGCTTATTTGTTGTTATATGTGGATGATATTGTGCTCATTGCCTCATATGATGTGTTAAAAATGAGATTATTGTACTACTTAAGACCGAATTTGTTATGACTGACTTGGGGAAGTTGAGCTATTTTTTGGGCATACCAGTGACTCGGTCTACAGATTCTATGTTCCTGTGTCAGTGCAAGTATGAAGAGGAGATAATGTACAGGGCTAAAATGGCAAACTACAAGATCATGTCCACTCCGGTTGATTCTAAATCAAAGCTTAGTGCTGATGATGGTAACCCAGTGTCCGATCCCACTCTTTACAGAAGTCTTGCAGGTGCACTCCAGTATCTTACTTTCACCAGTCCTAACATCGTTTATGTTGTTCAGCATGTATGCTTATTTATGCATGCCCCCAAGGAGTCTCATTACATAGCCCTTAAATGCATCATTCGATATGTTAAGGGCACCCTTGATTATGGATTACATCTATACCCCTCAGCACCGATCAGACTGTTAGCCTGCACGGATGCTGATTGGGCAGGCTGTCTGAACACACGACGCTCCATCTCAGGCTACTGCGTGTTTTTAGGGGATAATCTCATTTCATGGTCTGCCAAGAGGCAAGCCACATTATCCCGTTCGAGTGCAGAAGCAGAGTATAGAGGAGTTGCAAATGTTGTTGCTGAGATATATTGGCTCCGAAACCTTCTTTTGGAGCTTCAATGTCCCTTGCGTAAGGCGTATGTCGTTTACTGTGATAACATATCCGCTATTTATTTATCTCAGAATCCGGTTCAACATCAGCGGACCAAGCATATTGAGATGGATATACACTTTGTTCGTGAGAAAGTTGCTCTCGGTCATGTTAAGGTGTTGCATGTGTCTTCCTCGTATCAATACGTGGATATCTTCACGAAGGGCCTTCCTCGACAACTGTTCCTCGACTTCATATTCAGTCTCAGCGTCCGGCCTCCTCCCGCTTAGACTGAGCGGGTGTATTAACGTGTAGCAATAGGTATAGAATTCCAATTCAATCCACCACCATAATTAGAATATATCACATATATTTTGTATATATTTAGTAATATAGAATTATGGTAAGTAGATGATTTACTATTGTACTAGGGTTCTACACATTGTACACTATATATATTTGTATTAATGAGAAAATCTCCTCAAAAAAGATTAATACTATTCTACACAAGTTTATATAAGGAATTCATGTTCCCATTCCATTTTTGACGTGAGACTCTTAACAATGTGTTTCAATTATTACTCCGTCTATGCCTTGATGCAATGATACAGTGCTTCTTTTGTAGCTGTTGCTTTCAGTTTCCATATTTGTTGTTTCATGAATTTCCTTGGCTTCATTGAATATAAGTTAATTTCTAGTGCTTCGTTGAAGATAGTTTTCAAGAAAAAAAATCACGAGAAAGGATAGATATCATTTAAAAATTCAAAACTATTTCAATATTTAGCCTTATAGCAGTACTGCAAACAACCTTAGCTAGACACTATCATCAATATATACTGAAAATTTTCCTTGAACACTAACATTATCATCATTTTAATTAAATTATTTTTTTCAAAAAGATACATATACTGTATATACTTTTCACTCTCCAATCAAACAGTACCAAAACACATTTTTTCTGAAAAATATTTGTCGTTATACCCAACACACATAAAATGTGGATTATAGGAAACTAAATGCCTTAATTTTGAATCTTATCTATATACGACATTGTAATCTGTAAATTAACTATGATACTTATGCTTGAATATTTAATTGCCAAACTTGCAATGAGATTATGGTAGTTGATGTTCCACTACGTTTGCTTTCGTGTTCCATAATTAGCATTACATTTTCTTATAATTAGTGCTAAAAAATATTTTCAAGGAAAAATAAATTCCACCAAAAGAGAAAAAATAACTTTCGCACTCATTGGCGGAAGTCTTTTTCTTCACGGCTAACCCATCTCTTAGAATTTTAAATCATTTTGCAACCAACACTTAGACATCATTATCAATCTAAATACTCAAAATTTTCATCAAATACTATTCGATGTGTGCTAACACTATTATCAAAGCTTTAATAAATATTTTTTTCACTAACCAATCAAAAAATAAAAATATTATTCTTTAAAAAGGACGATTTTTTCATAAAAATAAACTTTTATCATAACAAACACCAAGCACTTGTTTAATTACAAGATGTGAATAAAAGAATATAATAACGCCTAGTCGAGAATCATGACATCTTAAGTTTAAAAATCAGTTAATTAAAAATACATAAGTAATTTTTTTTAATTTGTTCATACATTGGTGAATAGAGTCAATGTTTGATGGTGGAAATATCTGATATCGCATGTTAAGTAATCGAAATAAGCAAATGTTAGTCCCGAAGACTCCGAACATTACGATTATAAGAATAAAGGATGCCCTATGGCCTTTCAACCGTGATGAATTAATATTATGGATAGAAATCACGGTGTATCCCACACGGACAAAGTGTATATTTAGAATATTTAGGTTTCTTACCATATTCTGTAGAATTCTTGTACAAGTGTAATTAAAATATTAGTATTATAGTAGGAATATGATTTTCTATATTTAGAGATTGTATATTGTATATACAGACCTCTTCATTAATGAAAATAATTAAGGAATTATTTTTTTCAATTATCTATATACGACATTATTGTAATCTATAAATTAGCTAATATATTTAAAGTTGGATACTTGCCTTAACTTGGATACCTTCCAAAAAAAAAATTGCTTTCGTGTTCCACGTTTGCCGTTACGTTCACTCACCATTTGTATAACGTACGTATGGACTTGGAGAGAGTAGGGTGGGCCAGAATTCGATTTCCGATAGTTAATTAATAAGTTTGAAATTGGAATTTAAGCTGATTCTACCTAAATAAATTTATCGTATATAATTGTTTCTCACTGCAATTGTCGTCGAATAAGGCATTTAATTTTTTCTTTGTGGTTTCAATTGTTTAGTGTGTTTGGTAAAATGAATATGGGGTAATATTCTTTTTTGAAAAAAGACACATTTTCTGGATTAATTGTGAGGGAATCTTTTTTCAAAGAGAACATTTTCAACAAACGGAGAAATGATATTATCCCACGTTTGTGCAAACAAAGAATGTGGTGTAGCGGGTGAAGTTGCTTCTCCCTTAATCAGAGATCTCGGGTTCGAACCTTGAGTATGGAAAAATCTTTGATATGGAACGCTTCCCTCCTAATAGGGCCCTATGCAGCGAGAATCCGAATATAGTCGGATTCCAATGGCATACCAGACATTGAATGGAAAACAAAAAAAATCATTTTCCTTCACAACAATCCCAGTGGTGGACCTATGTTATGTACTATGGTGCTTAAGCACCCATGCTTTTTGTGACAAACACTATTATTTTTATACGAAATCTAGTACACCAATTTATTCAAAATTATTAATTGAGCACCCACCTTATGTAGCACCAAACTAAAATTAGTTGAGCACCTTTGATATAAAATTTCTGGATCCGCAATGCACAATTCTATCTTTAAATTCATAATTTTGCTTTAACCAATATTTAAATATTATTAATATTGATATTGTTATATTTTTTTTCTTTCAAAAAATATTTCACACTCCCCAACCAAAGAATTATATTCAAAGAAGTATTTTCAAAGAAAATAAGTAATTTTGACATCTATCCTGGTTTTAAATCCTAATAGTACTAATATTCAATTGACGAAAAACTCTCCTCGTTAGCAAAAACTTCGTTGTTGAAGATCTACACAGGCCATTTGGAAGGTAAGATTATTCTAATTTCAAAAAATTGTGTCATCGAAACTTTCACCAAATTTTGAATATTTAGGTGTAATTATGACTTGGTCGTCCAATTTTAAAATCGATAACAAGATTTTTTTTTGATATCCAGATTTCCGGCTTACGCCAGACTATTCCTGGAGATAGTAGTCCCGGTCCCTCAACACTACTACCAGTAAATCGCCGGATGTTCCTGAATGACCAGGGTTTGAGAACAGAGTAACTGATATCATCTACAAGGTACTACCCCAGAAGAGAGCAAATTGCTCCCACCAGGGTTCGAACCCACGCTGCAGGCCTCCAGCCCTGGATTTTAAGTTCCCCTCCTTTGTCATCCAACTATGCCCGGGGGACATTCGACAACAAGAATTTGAATGCAGGAAAGCTTGCGGGTAATAATTTCACCGGCCAATTTTCACTATTAATAAGGACGTGTGACAATCTTTTCATGCCTATATAATTCTTCATTTTAGTTTTTTGAAAATAGTGTTGTATCATACATGTTCAAAGTATCAATCTAGTAGTTAAAGGATAGTACGACTAAGAATTATGGTGGATGAATCTCTATTCTTAACCAGAATTTTTGAATCTGAACTTTGAAAATGATTATTCTTTTTCTGATATATAGTATTTGATTTTATGCGGCATAAATCTACATTAATTAAAATCCCAAATTAAATACCAAACACCGAATGAGAAACATGTTGGTATGCCCAATTGTTGTCACTAATTAAGTATGGGTACATTTTTTGTTATTGTTTATTCTCTTTTGAGCACTAGCGAAATCAGAAATTCACATAAGACATTAAAAAAATGTTACACTAGGATTTGACAGTTTGATACTAATGTAACTTCTGCTAGAAAAATAGGAAATCGAAATTGAAGAAGAACGGCTTTGACATGATACCACTGTCCTTAAAGAAATATTATCGAAATATTCTTCAGGGGATTACAAGCAATTTCCTTCAGAATTCAGCAAAATCCTAGTATACTGCAGATTTTTCTTATGCTACTTCAGAATAGTCCTTATATTTATAGAACTAGAAAATAATTTTCCAGAATAGTCATGTTCTTTCACGAACGGATGTGCCTGTTCAATTTAATACCTCCTCATATTACAAACTAATCCAACAACTTTTAAACCATTTTGTAACTACATTAAAATCTTTTAATTTATATATATATATACACACTAAGGTATTCAATAGTATATATATAGTAAAACATATGTTTTACCTATTGTACACTATATTTTTTCCGACTAATAGACTTCAATTGGACTGCCTTACTTGTAAATGGTTCTACCCCTGCCTCTAGGATAATGGATCCTAGTTGTTATATTGAACTTTCACTTTACACTCAGATTGAACTGAACTAAACGTCTTTGCATCCGTTGTTTTTTTTCTTTCTTTTTCTTGTTTTGTTTTTGGACCAAAAGAAGTTTCCTCCCCCCTTTTTTTTTTCTTTTGGTCAGGTTGCCTCTTCCCATCTAGCTTCATTAGTCAGTTTGTCGTTCTCGATGGGTCTAATTGGCTGATAAGGCTCATATGTAGTACTCCCCCTAATTATCAACAACAAATACAACATACCAAGAATAATCCCATAAGTGGGGTCTGAGAAGTGATGAAGTGTACTTAGACCTTATCCCTGCCTTGGAGGTAAATAATTTGTTTCCGAGACCTTCGGCTCAAAGAAAACAAACAAAAGCAATCATATAAATTGAAACATGGGAGTATATCAACCGTCTAATACTCCTGTCGATCTAGTCCAATCTATGGGAGGTTGTTTGAATCACCATGGAGTTTAAGAAAGAAATAAAATAATTTAAAACATGTCATAACATTTATATGGCTACAAAAAAATTTAAACTTGTGACCTTAAACATATATATCTTAACATTTATGTGGTATATATTACTATGTATTGCTTTTTTTTTTTCTTTATCGTGATATTTTGTTGTCCTATTTCCCTTGAACTTATGCATTGATTATGTTTCTTTTGAGCCGAGGGTCTATTGGAAACAACCTCTCTACTCCACAAAAATAGATGTAAAATCTGCGTACATACTATCCTCTCTAAACCCCACTTATAAGAATATATTGGATATATTGTTGTTGTTGTTTATCTTAACATTTATGTGGTTATCAAAAATTTCCATTAAGTGTAAAATAGAAAGCATTTTCCAAGTTTAAATTGTGTTATTCTATTTGTATGAACTAAAGCAGGAAGTGTATTACATAAGCTGAATTAGAAAAAGTACATAGCTATACATATATATATGACAAATATTATCACGACTATCGTAAATTCAAACTAATAGACTATGCCCAATTACCCATCTTTCCATGAACTGATCAACGGATCATCAACTTGGCATAGTATTTAAATACAGAATTCCACATCTTACGAATCATGTACAATATAACTAAAACAGAAACAGTTCTCGTTGGTTTGAGATTTTGAGTGAATGAGATGGAATTACAAAAAACACCAATTTGAACGCACCTCCGTTATTTCACAAACATGTATCTATCGCCTATGCGATTACTATATTTTCTACCAATATAAATATCGAGTAACTCTACCAATTAAACTGAACATATGAAAAGAAATCATCTAAGTAATATTTTTGTTTTTACGTGAAAATATGAAGCTACAAACTCTATGCTCTCTTTAATATTCCTAAAGTGTTTGAGTTCTCCCACATCGATGGGATAAGTGATATCGCTTGAGCAATACTCCTCCCTTTAAGCTAGCTTTTGGAGTTGAGTTAGATACAAGATTCATTCTTAAAGGTATCAGAGTCAGACCCATCACAATTCATTATTTCCGATGTTGGGCCCCCTCTTATATTGTTCACGCTCCAAATGTCCAGCCCTGGGCGTGAGACGGGGTGTTGAATTCTCCCACATCGGTGAAATAAGTGATCATTGATCTCCTTATATCACTTGGGCAATTCTCCTCCCTTTAAGCTATCTTTTGGGGTTGAGTTAGGCCCAAGATCCATTCTTTAATTTCTAAACTAAAGAGGCAACAATTTTCTACCCGAACTATACCACTAGAGCTTAAGAAGTAGAGCTAAAATTTTAAAATTTTAAATTCTAGAAAAGACAGCTTATTAATTTTTGATAAATTATTTATATCTATTAAGTTAATTTTAAACACAAATATAATAAGTGAATTAAAACTATTGAATTCTACCAACAGAACAATGTTCAAAAAAACAACAGAACAATGTTTGAGTAAATTTCTGAGACAATCTTGAGGCAGAATGTTTCTGTACTCTCGGTTTTAGATTTCTTACATGGATTGAAAAACCTCGACCAATGAAAATTCGCCACGTATCACGCCTTCGTCTTTGTGGGGTGTCACATCTTAATCCACTGAGCCAGCTGCGTAGGATTGACAATACCAGGAATGTGGGTCCCATCAGTCCTCAACAAGCTAGCCAATTCAACGTAGTTCTGGCTCTGAGCCTTCACCTTTCCGTTCCTACCAGGCTCGGATTCGTCTGAGCTCGAACCCCTGCTTAGTTTCCTCTTCTTTGGCTCGGCCAAAGCGTTCGCTGAAACAGTTTTGGCTTGAGCCGGGTCAAACCTTTGACCCAATAAAGTCCCTTTTGTTAGGAATTCATAAGCCATGTACCCGGCTAAAAGTGGATTGGGCATTTGAGACTTCGGTTCCGTTAATTCTCCTTTGTTAAACGACGTCGTACGGCTGACACTAGCATTACTAACGGCCGTTAGTGGATTTGACGGTTTTGGAGAGGAATAAAACGTGTCTCGGTCTTTTCGCTTGCGTGATGACTCGTCAAGAGTTAAGATTCGACGTGAGTGATAATTCATCTTAGCCGTCCGTTTGCCAATCTAATCTACTGCATGCCACGTCACCACACTAAAAAACAAAAAAAGAAAAGAAAAAATTGGCTAAAAGCGATAAAAAAGGGAAAAGGTGAATTTACGGTTAAGGAATTATGCGGTTTGGAAGATGCAATTAAAGCAAAGGCCAGGATAGTAAATTCACTCGGACAGGTACATTTCTCGTTGGGTTCATTAGAAATAAAAAGTTTTCGAGAGTTACAAGAAATATATATAAAATAAGAAAGTAAGTAAATAAATATTTTTTTTCTTTTCAATTTGAAAACACAGTAAAAATTGAAGAGAAATTACTGGAAAATAAATGAAAAACTGTTTGTGCTGAAGGAGAAGGGAGGGGAGTGAGTTCAGGATCTAGATAGAGATCGACGGATTCCGGCGAGGACGGTGGATTCCGGTGTACGGACGGTAGTTTCCGGTGTACGGCTCCGCCGTGAAAGAGAGGAAGAATTAAGACCGGAGAGGAATTAGAGAGAGAGAGAAGAGACTTTGAGGGAATGGAAGAAAATTGGTGAGAGAGAGGATGTAGGATTTATATAGAGGGAAAAAAAATGTAATGGGCAACAAGTGTATAAATATATCCATAAGTAATGAAAATACCATTGGTTTTCGTAATTAATATCTATAATGCCATTTTGATTAACGGTTTGAAAGAGATAAAGGAGCAGGTGCGAAATGACCGTAAGGTTCTGGTGTATTTGTCGCTATTTGGGCGTTGGAAATTGAAAGTTCAAGGGTAATTTTGGTATTGAGAATTAATCATGGGGTATGGTATTTTTGTAATATAAGGGTGAATTGAGGGTAATGATGTGAGTGTATATGAATTTGGAACATCTGGTATAGAGCCAGCGGTGCTAGCTCCGTGTCTTTAGCATTGCCCTTGGAGGTCAGGATTTTATACTCTTTTTTGTAAAATTAATAATGGGACTTTTCTATAGATAGAAATTTTTGGGCTTTTGTTTTTTTAATGGAAAAAGGACTATTTGTACAAAAATTTTAATTTTTTTCCATTACTAGAGGTCAAGTCAATTAATATAGGATGAAGATTTTAATACTCATAAATTATATGTAGATTACATTCGTTTACGTATACTATTCTCACTTCACCACAGTTAGGTAATATGTATTCTCATTTTAATAAATTACTTGGATACGGTAGATTAATGTAATTTAGGTAAACACCAAGTAATTCACATTAGATTCTAACGTTATTGTTGTCGTTGATTGTAAATATCAAACGCGTATAGGTTTTTGTAATCACTTGACATCAATATGGTGATTAGTTATTTTTTATCAATATGTTACCAATGTTCTTTGAAAGTTTGGTAATTGGAAGATAAATGGATTACGGAATATGTCAAGAAATTAAATGGGAAAGGGAAAAGGGAAAATACGGTGGAAGAGAAATGTCTAACAAATTATGGATCTGTTACTTTATGATGGTAGGGTTTTGTTGGGTTCAAAACATATAAGTAGACATAGCGAAAGTTTAAATTTTTGTTCTATTTATCTCAATAATTTCTTATGGTAAGGTTATATGACAATCAAAATTCTGTAACATAAAACATGAATATTTACCGGTTGTATTATCTGGAGTCTTTACTTAGGGATTACACGCGACTGTCCTTTCGACTGCAAGCACAATGCTACGGTGTATTCCTCTGTCAAGAAAGTCAGAAAATCTTGGCAGAGGTTCGAGAGATTTTTATCCTAGACTCTAAGTCTAGAATTATTTATGAGAATTGGTGTTCTTTAATATTTTAATAACTAGATATTAGTGTTGTATATATAGTGGGTTTTAGGTCACAAATCAGATTAGGGTTGGGCTCTAAGCCTGGCCCAAAAACTGAGGTGTAGTTGGCCAGTCTGACTTGGCCCACTGCCGGGTTGACGTCGCGACACCTTACGTGAAATTTTGTTTTCCGTTTTCATTTAATATATATATTCAGCACATTAAATCCAAAGTCCAATTTTGATTTAATTAAATAATTTTCATCTAATAGAAATTATCCAATAGTTATTATTAATTTAAATATCTCGATTCCAAATTGAATATTTAATATTTTCTCAATACACCCTTAGACTGAAAAGACAATCGACATAGTGTGACCCTATATGCCTTCACATATAGACACTAATCCAATTAAGGTCCATACGAAACTCCTAGACTGCGCCGTATGACGAACTCAATATGTGAAGTACGTTTACATGAATCCGGAAAACATAACCTTTAGGTGAGATGTTATATTCCTTTCATTCGCGACACACTCGATCAAGCTTAGGATTTGCCATGTGTCTATCCAAATGGCTTGATCACTTTATCTCTTCCATATTAGTCGACAACTAGATCATATTCTAAATATGCCTCTTGCATTGGCCAATGACTTGGTCGACCTAATATCACTGAGAAGTTGAGTGCTCTATCGAATATCCAATCGAGGAATGAATCCTATTTTTGGCTCAATTACCACCTTAATTTACATCACAATATACCCAACACAAGCCGTGTCTTATCCTATAAGGAGTTTAAGCTTAGGACGTGGTCAAAGTACATTATTCTGTAAACAAGGTGCGTATTGACCTTAAGTCAAAGGACTTTTATATTCCACACGCTGATAACACTCTAGACATGTCTAACAAATAGTTTATCAGCAGGGTATACCAATACTTTCCAAAAGTATCTATGTGTCCATCACTAGTAACCATTACTAGTAGCAGGTGAGACATACTACATTCTCTAAGAATGTGATGCAGACCACATGTCGACTTATAACATATCATCGATATCCCATTCTCGTTGATCATTAGTCGAGGCTATTTTAGAGTTACGTTCTATCATCAGTATCTACTCTATTAATGATAACGTAAGCTCAAAGGGATGCTCATTAATGAATAATTTACATACAATCAAATAATAATTCAATAATCACAAATGCCATATATATTAATCTTATTAATAATACGAATGTATTCAAATACATTTGTCTCTAATAATGATTGGCTCTCGATGCTTTCAATGATAGATTGTAATAAGTGACCAAACGTTTACAATATTTGTCAATATTTTGTTGTCTTGGTGTGATGGACTAATTAGTACAATGAATAATCTTCTATGAAATGTATAATTTGAATACACTACAAACATAATTAGAAAAATATTCTAGGTTTTTATTTATCGATTCCATATAATATATTTTATAAATCTCATGTAGAAAGAGTAATATAATTAAAACAGCATCTGTATTGGATCATAATCTGATATTCTGACTATAAACTTATAAAGGGTAAATTTAAATTAAATTACTTTTTTTTTTGGTCTCAAATCAAAGATTGATCTTTCATCTTTATTCGCTATTTGTATTGAAAAATGGGTCGAGCTCTGAGAATAGACAAATTCCTTATAGGTAGCGTTTTTCAGATGGTTAAACCGACAAAAAGAAAATAATTGTTTAAATAAATAAAAGAACGAAAGGGCATCTCATGAACTTCCTTTTGTACGGACTCTCAAAAGAAAAAGCTCTTTGTTTTTACTGTTCCAGTAAAGTCAAACATAGAAGTTGCGCCTGTACAAAAGAAAAGGTTCTTCTTGAAGTTTTGATAAGTTTGAAATATTTGAATATTAAAAAAAGGGTACTATATGCATAATTGTAATGAATATGAAAACATCTACCATAGGAAAGTTGAAAAAAAATCAGTAGATTGAAGGTGAAAATAACAGAAATTAGCCCAAGAATACGAGTTGAAGAATAAAGGATTTATTCGCTATGCTATTTTGGATTAAGAGAATATGAAGCAATCCTTTAAGTCAAACAATTGTTAATTTAAAATGTTTTAAGTTTTTGCTTGGTGTGCTAAAAAAACTAAACAAAAAAGGAATACACAAAATGGGTAGTTAGGGTTTCATAAGAAAAGAATAAAGTGTAAGAAATATTATTCCTTGATTATTTCATTCTAAATGAGTAGTAAATATACACATAATACAAGCATAATCTTAAGCTAGAGTTAAGGTAATGAATGACTAATTATACACCTACCATATACAAAATATACATAATTATGAATAATTACTCTTTCCTATTCTATCACACCCCCGCAGTCGAAGCGAGAGGTCGGCGTATACTGAGACTGTCCCGAAAATCTTCAAATAGAACCCGCGAAAGATCTTTTGTAAAAATATCGGCAATCTGATAGCGTGACGGTAATGTAAGACACGTACTTGTCCACGAGCAACCTTTTCGCGAACAAAATGAATATCCAGCTCAATATGTTTAGTGCGTTGATGTTGAACCGGATTCCCTGAGAGATAAATCGCACTAACATTATCACAATAAACCAATGTCGCCTTCGGAACAGGACAGTGAAGCTCCAAAAGAATGTTCCGTAGCCAACAGAATTCAGACACCACATTGGCAACTACTCAGTATTCTGCTTTGGCATTGGACCTGGACAAGGTAGCTTGCCGTTTGGAGGACCAAGATATCAAATTGTCGCCGAGAAATACACAATAACCAGACGTAGAGCATCTGGTATCCGGACATCCACCCCAATCTGCATTTGTGTAAGAAATAAGAGTGATTGTCATAGACTGATATAGATGCAAGCCATGATCGAGAGCATGCATGTGATCCTCCATCGGATTATGCATGAATAGAGAAAATTGTTGCACATCATAAAATATGTCGGGCCTCGTGAAAGCAAAATATTACATGCTCCTACAAGACTGCGGTAATGTGATGGATCGACATATGGCGTGCTGGAAGAGGCACTCAACTTTGGTTTAGTATCAACAGGAGTGGAAGACGGCTTACATGAGGACATGCCGGGTCGTTCAACGATCTCTTCTGCATACTTCTTTTGAGACAAAAATAAACCACATGCATGACGTGTTACATATATCCCCAAGAAGTAACTTAGTGGCCCTAGATCTTTCATTGCAAATTCTGAGCCAAGAAGAGACATGATAGACATGATAGACTTGCGAAGAGCATCAGATGAGGCAGTTAATATAATATCATCCACATACATAAGAATATAAGCTATATCATTACTCTGACGGTAAATGAATAGAGAATGATCAGACCTGCTGTTAGAAACCCTATTATTAGAAACATAATCTGCAAACCTCTTGTACCAGGCCCAATGAGCTTGTTTGAGCCCATACAAGGATTTCTTCAGTATGCATACATGATTAGGATAAGTAGGGTATATGTACCCTATGGGCTGATACATGTACACCATTTCATTGAGTTTTCCATGCAGGAATGCATTTTTTACATCAAGATGATGAAGCAGTCATGCCTTCGAAAGGGCCCGACTTAGTACCGTGCGAATAGTTACTGGTTTTACCACCAAATTGAAAGTCTCACCGCAGTCCACACCAACCTGTTGAGTCTTTCCATCATCTACAAGACGGTTTTTATGCCTCTCAAATGTACCATCAGATTTTTCTTTATGACTAAAAATCCACATAGACCGAATCACATTAACATTAGGAGGATGAGGCACCAAATCCCACGTCCCATTATTAATAATAGCATTATATTCATCATCTATAACTATTTTCCAATTCGGGTCATTAAGGACAGACACATGATTATGAGGCAACGGTGATTTGATAACATGGGTGTGAAGACCGTATTTTTTGTTTGGTTTGAAAATCCCATGTTAACTACGAGTGACTGGCTGTTGGGACGGAATTGGAGTTGGTTGGATAGAGGATGGGATATTGGGTTGAGTGGGTAACAGACCGCCCTGGAGTGGGCTTGTGCCTGCTGGGCCACCACTTCCTGAGGCTAGACCGCCACCCAGTGGACTGCCAGGCAGTGGGCTGCCAACGAGAGGCCCAGCTAGGTTGGCAACCAGTGAACTCGAGCAGGCAGGCCCATTTGGCAGGGATGGAGGAGAAAATTATTGGGTCAAGTTGCCCGAATCAATTGGGTTGGCCGAAATGGTTGGGCCCATTTAGGAAGCGAATCGGTGGACCAAATACGGGGGTATGAAATTCGTTGGTGCACGGAATAATGCATTTTGACAAAAGAAAATTTTGTTTCATCAAAAACTATGTGACGACTCACTATGATTTTATTAGAGAATAAGTCGTAACATTTGCAACCACGATGATTTGACGGATATCCCAAAAAAATATACGGAGTAAACCGGGGTTGAAGTTTATTGATGGTAATGGAAGAAAAAAGAGGATAGCATAAGTACTCGAAAATCCATAAATGAGAGTAGGATGGGTCCCTTAGGTATAAAATTTTGAGAGGGGATTGGTAGGCTAATTATTTGCTTGGAAGTATGTTCAGGATAGGTTGTCATTTGTAATGCATGCTGCCAAAATGATGGTGGTAGAGAGGCATAGGCAAGTAAGGTTCTAACAATGTTATTAATGGTTCAGATTTTTCTTTCCGCTTTTTCATTTTGAGATGAGGTATCTGGACATGAGAGACGAAACGATAACCCATTAGTTTGATAAAAATCCCAAAATGGCCCATTATCAAATTCTCTACCATTACCATATTGAATATTTTTAATGTCTCCGTTTAAATTGAGTGCAGATGAATGCTCTAAATGAGAGAAATGTGGAAAAGACTTGTGACTTTTTAGACAACGGAAATGTCCACAAAAAATTAGAGTAATCATCCAACAAAAGAAGATAATATTGATGGCCTGAAGAGCTCAAACCGGGAGATGTCCAAATATCACTATGTATAATATCAAAAGGCATAACAATGCATGAATTAGAAGCAGCAAAAGACAACTTAACATGTTTTCCAAGGGAACATGAGCGACAAACATGAGAATTACGAGTTCTAGTACACTCAATAAATTTATTTTGTTTTAAGGGAGGCAAAAACAGGTACTCCTGGATGACCCAAACGTTCATGTCATAAAGAAGGAGCTAAAGCTGCAAAAGTGGATGGTAACATGGATTGATGTGTGGTTGTGGTGATTGGATATAGCTCGCCCCGACTATCACATCTCATTGGACGCATCCCCGTCTGAAAATCCTTCACGGAAAACCCAAAAGGATCAAATTCAACAGAAATTGAATTGTCAGTAGTAAATTTTTTAACTGAAATCAAGTTTTTAATCAATTGAGGAGCATGAAGGACATTCTTTAAAGCTAACGATGGGTTCGGGGGAGACAAATTTGTAGTACCATAACCACGAATTGGAATTGAATGACCATTTTCGACAATTATAGCATGATTATTGCTCAAATTAATCCCAAAATACAATTTGACTAATTATTCTTTCCTATTCTATCATAAACTACTAAAGTTAGCAGGTAATATTTCACGTGATGTAAAATAAAAAACTAAGAAAACCCATGTGACCCAAATTCAAAAATTATTCCCTCTAATTAAAAGAGTAAAATGAAGAAGAAGAAAAAAGAAATTCTTCCACAAACTTAAGCTAAGCTATATAATTTTTTTAAAAAAAGAGGCGAACCCAAAATTTTGAAAATTTTGAATTCTGAATTATAGATCTTTGTAGTTACTATATTTTAACTTATAATTGGTACGCGTTATATAAATATTCTAACGCAAATACACAAGTTAAGCTAGAATTATTGAATTTGTCATACAATCAACTCAATCTAATCCATTTATATAACAAGAAATTCGAACTAATATTAATGTGATTTAAATTATATCATCTTGACTATGGAATTTTCCTTTGAGTAGACTGATTATGAGAATTTAAATGCTTCTCTCCAAACCATGCTTTACCTCACCAAATATAATGCTATTTTTTTGTTAAAAATGAAATTTTCCTTGTTATTGCTCTGAAAGAAAAAGAATAATATTGTTGAAGGGAAAAGAAGCATGAACTTTAGCACAAAGAACGATGTGACAACATTTTTCATGCTAGTTATTTGTAGGTCTTATCTTAATTTTCCTGTTGAATACAATCAAAGAGGAAATAGAACCAACTTTTTTCTTATTTTTCCTTTTCTATTATTCATATTCGTACTTTTTTTCATTTCGTTAATTACTTTTTCTAGTTTTCAAGTAACAATAAATTAATCTTCCCTCAGAAAAGAAAAAAAGAAATAGCGATAACATGACAATCACATGAGATGAGGTCCTCCTAAAATGTTGGTTTCTTGAAGGTGTGGCCCCTCTAATTGCAACATTTTCATAATAAAGATTTAATAGATGGTCAAATATAATATGGGATTTTTATTTGATAAGTAACATAATAAATTTCTAGATCATATATGATAATAAGGCACAAAATAATTAAAGATTATTAAGATCGAACGACATACATGTTTGTACAAAATTGATCGACTAGAATTATTCTTCCAATAACCTATCTTGTTATGACAGTCAATGAAATAGCAAGCCTGGAGACCTGGATTATCAAAAAAAAAATATGATGATACAAAAGAGCCAAATAGGTGTATTATATAAGGGTTAGAGCAGGGACCTAACTGCAGATAATTATATCTAATTGGTCCTTCTATTACGGGTCTCATTGGGCTAAGTCTATACTATTATGCGCCTACTAAAACCATCAAAACATATAAAGTGCACAACTTAATATCAAATTATCAAACTATAATTTGGCTTATATTTATGGACTACCATAAATCCCAAATAGTCAAAACATAAATGGAACATTTCAAATAATATAAGTCCATTTTTCAACGAACTTATCATTTTTAGTCAGTTGGTTAAAAAGTTTTCACCCGCATAATAATTTATAGTTATCGTTGGTATATATTCAATGCATAATAATTATATACTAAATGTATAATCAGTGAATAATCGGTGTACCCACTAATTGTTTAATAATTATACATTATATACTGACTAAAATTTATAAAAAGTAAATACTAAAATTATTTTTGATTTGAGCTTTATCGGATTATTGTACACTGCAATATATCCAGGAAAATATTTGTGGGGATTTGAAGGTTTACTTCATTTTTTATTTGCTTTTTTGATTTTTCACAGTTTGATTGTCTTAATCCATTTATCCTTAAAAGTCATTGTTGATGTTTGATATCCAAACAAACATGTTTTGCCTTTAGCATCACACCTCTTTTTTTTCTTTTTTTTTCCTTTTTCTTATTTTTTGCTTTCTTGATGCTCCAATACTACTTCTTTATTCTGTTATTTCTTTTCCTGACTGCTTTGGTTTGCTTTTCTTTGAGCCGAGGGTCTATCGAAAACAACCTCTCTACCTTCCAAAGGTAGATGTAAGTAAATGAATATGTTCCTTAATTTTATTGATGAATGATTTACAATATATATATAAGGTTACAATAATATTTACTTTGATACAGACTAGGTAACTAATTAACATAATTACAAAAGGATTATAATTCTACCAAAAATAAGAGATATACAATTAATGAAAGAGTATTGTGAAATATTCTATTACACCTCCGCAGTCGAAGTGGGAGGTTCTCGAACACTGAGACTGGCTCGGAAATCATCAAATAGTATGCGCAGAAGTCCTTTCGTGAAGATGTCGGCAATTTGATAATTGGAAGGAACATGAAGGACATGAACTTGACCACGAGCCACTTTTTCGCGAACAAAATGAATGTCCATCTCAATGTGTTTAGTGCGCTGATATTGGACGGGATCGCCGGAAAGATATATCGCACTAATATTATCACAGTAGACCAATGTTGCCTTTTGAATCGGGTAGTGAAGCTCAAGTAGAAGATTACGGATCCAACAAGACTCAGAGACAATGTTGATAACACCTCTGTATTTTGCTTCTGCAATGTATCGGGATAGTGTAGGTTGCCTTTTGGAAGATCAAGAAAATATGTTATCTCCGAGGAAAATGCAATAACCAGACGTGGAGCGTCGGGTGTCAGGACATCCACCCCAGTCAGCATCAGAATAGGCAGTGAGACTAGTGAGTGAAGACATGTATAGATGTAATCTGAAGTGAAGTGTACCTTGGACGTATCGTAAAATACATTTGAAGGCATGCGTGTGTGCTTTCGTCGGACTGTGCATGTGCAAGCAAATTTATTGCACGACATAGGATATGACTGGTCTCGTGAATGTGAAGTACTGCAGGGCCCATCCAGGCTACGATATTGAGTCAAGTCTGAATATGAAGGGCAGGAATCAGTGTTGAGCTTA
This sequence comes from Anisodus acutangulus, assembly GCA_029783415.1. Taxonomy (NCBI): domain Eukaryota; kingdom Viridiplantae; phylum Streptophyta; class Magnoliopsida; order Solanales; family Solanaceae; genus Anisodus; species Anisodus acutangulus. The sequence continues at coordinate 1,710,224 of CM056509.1, forward strand.
GAATTAGTGTCTATAGGTGTGTGGGATGGTTTGCAAGATGTCATGCCTGCACGGTCAATGATCTCTTCGGCGTACTTCTTCTGACATAGAAATAGGCCGCCAGAATGTCGAGTAACAGAGATGCCTAAGAAATAACTCAGAGGGCCTAGATCTTTCATATCAAACTCAGAGGAAATGAGAGATATAATGGATCGGTGGAGAGCATCAGATGATGTGGTGATGATGATGTCATCAACATATGATAATAGGTATGCCATGTTTCTACCCTTGTTGTAGATGAACTTGGAATGATCGGATCAGCTGTGTGAAAAACTGATAGAGGAAACATAATCGGTGAACCGCTTGTACCATGCTCGAGGAGCCTTTTTTAATCCATAGAGCAATTTTTACAACAGACACACATAATCTGGATGAATAGGATCCCTGAAACACATAGATTAATGTATATTTACTGTTTCATGAAGATCCACATGTAAGAAGGCATTCTTAACATAAAGTTGATGAATGGGCCAAGGCTTGGATATGGCAATGCCGAGGACGGTCCGGATGGTTGCGGGCTTTACGACCGGGCTGAATGTTTCATCACATTCCACTCCCACATGTTGAGACCTGCCATCACCTACAAGACGAACCTTATACCTCTCAAAAGAACCATCATATTTCTTTTTATGTCTAAAAATTCACATAGAACAAATAATGTTAGCATCATGTGGACGGGGTACTAGGTCTCACATCTTATTATCAATAAGAGCATTATATTCGCCAATCATTACGCCTTTCCAATTAGGATCGGACAAGACATCCTTCGGGTTACGAGGGACAGTGAAGGGACAATTGAAATGGAAAGGTTAAACAACCATTTAGGATTTATGAATTCAGTGTATGACATGGGTTTTCATGGTCTGAGAGTGTGTCTCAGGATATGGGATGGGATGGGGGTTTGCCGCGAGACTGCCGGGAAGAGGAGGAAGGGCAGGGGTGATGATACTAGTTGGCCGAACCTCGGTTTGTCGAGAGGTGGATGCGGAATCACCCTGAGGCAACTGTTTCGCACCACCATCGGTAGAACTGGGTGGGCAACTAGTCCCGGACTGGCCGAGATGGTGGCGAGTGCCGGGGTCTGGGATGACGGACTATGTAAGTGGTGAATTAGAAGAGAGTTTACACCATTATCTAGGAAGTCGTAGGAATGTCGAGGGGCGAGTGTAGAGAGGAAAAGGGGAATTGAGACTCATCAAATAGGACATGATGTGAAATAATAATTTTACGGCTCAACAAGTCATAGCACGAGTAACCACGATGATTGGAAGGATAACCCAGAAACACACACGGGGAAGACCAGAGTTGGAGTTTGTGAGTGGTCGGATGGAGAGGGTAACAAAGACATCTAAGAATACGCAAGTGTTGGTAGGAGGGTTCCTACAAAACAGAAGTTGGGTGAGCGACCGTTGAGCTAGAGACTTTTTTGGGATTATATTTAGGAGATAAGTGGCCATGGAGAGTGCGTAATGCGGGAATTGAGGGGGAATTGAGGCGTGAGCAAGTATGGCACGAATGATGTTGTTTATGGTTCAGATTTTCCATTCGGATTTACCATTTTGGGAGGATGTGAGGGCAGGAAAAATGAAAGGTAAGACCATTTTTGGAGCAAAACTGTTTGAATTGGTTATTATCGAATTCCCTTCCATTGTCACGTTGAAAACATTTAATGCTCTTTTCAAATTGTATTTTAAGAAAGCACTAAATGAAGAAAAAATGGGGAAGACCTGGGATTTATTTCCAATTGGAAAAGTCCATAGAAAGTTAGAACAGTCGTCCAAAAACAACACACAATATCGATGGCCATCCGTACTCAAAATAAGGGATGTCCACAAATCACTATGTATGATATCGAAAGGCATTAAAGTACAATTTGTGGATGCAGAAAATGGTAATTTGACATGTTTTCCAAAAATACAAGTTTCACATATAAGAGTCTTAGAAATATGGTTCTAATTAATAAAATTATTTTTCCTAAGGGAGCGTAAAACAGAATCTCACGGATGTCCTAATCTAGAATGTCATAAGGAATACGAAAGAGCAGCAACAGTTGAGGGAATTGAGGTTGGAATGTTTACGGTGTTTGAAATAGGGTAGAGATCTCTGGTGTTGTCACATCTCATTATTCGTCTCCCTGTCGTAAAATCCTTTATAGTAAAACCAAAATGATCAAAGTCAAGGGAAACCCAATTGTCAGTTGTGAAAACGTCGCACGGAGATTAGATTCTTAATGAGTTTGGGGGCATGTAGGACATTTTTTAAGATTAGTGGTGGGTGTGGTGGGGATAAGGAGGAATGACCATAACCACGGATGTGAATGCCTTATCCACTACCAACAATAATATTCTGATTTAAATAACTAAAATTGGAATAAGACGAGAGAGTACCTTGTGGCCATCATGTGAGATGTGGCGCCTGTGTCCATATACCAATTTTCGTCTGGAGTGTTGAGTGACATTGTGCTCATAACTTCCTCAATATCAGTCGGTGTATAAGTCGATGGCGGGGGGGGGGGGGGATATGTTGTGTAGGCATGTTGTGGACGTGGGCCAAGTATGCAATGTTGGGCCTATCGGTGCTGAGGTGGAGTCCACGAGGATGTCATATATGGGCAAGGAGGGGAGCCCCATGACAGTGGGTCCCAAACAACCCACAACGGGTAAGCAGCCCACTATAGAGGCTGCTGCCACTACTGCGGTCGATGCTGGTTGTTTCCGACCGGTGGGGACTGCCCCTTCATGCCGCCGTGACCCTTGCCGGACTGCCTGCTCTAGCGGTTATTACGAGAGAAAGTGGACTATTACGAGTCCTCTGGCCGATGGTTCTGGTTGCCGAACCGGGAGGCCCTACCGTCGACGGAGGGCCCGTCGGTGGTGGTGAGGGTGAAGTCGACAATGCTGGCCTAAGTGGTGTTGCGCTTGATTTTTCGAGTTTCCTCAAGGATGAGCTTCGAACGGGCCTCATAAAATGGAGGTAACAGTGTGCATTGCTGAAGGATGGTGGCAACGCCGTCATAGGATTCGTTCAAACCTGCAATGAGTTGCATGACCAATCACTGATTAGTGACTGGTGCGCCGACGTTGAAGAGTTGGTTGACAAACATCTTGAGTTCTTGACAATAGGCATACACGTTTGGGAAATCTTCCTGATGAACGTCCTTGAACTGATTTTCAAGGTATAACGCTCATTGAGTTTTGTTGTCGTGGAAAATACTGTTCAAATGTTCCCACGTTTGGCGGGCAGTGACATCGGTCTCAATGATGGTGTGCAACAGATCATTAGATATCGTATCGTATATCCACTGGAGGACGACTGCGTTCAAACGAGACCAGAGTGCATCATCAAAAGTCGAAGCCGATGGTACGTCTGTGGACTTCTGTGTGAGAGAGATAATGTGGTCAATAACTTCGTAAACACGATAATGGATCTTAAAAGCTCCACCCACGATGAGTATTGACCCTTTTCCATCTCAAGAGTCACAGGGATGAAGTTTTTGATGTTGTTTACGGCAAGTGCCAGATGGAATTTGATTTTGTCAGCCATGGAAGAGGAAATTTAGGAGGAAGAGGGAGAGAGAATGGCCGGAAAAACTAGGGTTCTGTCATGGGGAAAAGAGGGGCGGCGGCCGAGAGAGGTCGGAAGCTAGGGTTCCGACGTGGGCTAGTGCTGACGTGGAAAAAAAGGTGGCGGCCGAGAAGGTGTATCGGCAACTAGGGTAGGGTTTGTAGTTTTAGGCTATTGATACCATAAAAGAATATGTTCCTTGATTTTATTGATAAATGATTTACAATATATATAAGGTTACAAGAATATTTACTTTGATACAAACTAGGTAACTAATTAACCTAATTACAAAAGGATTATAATTCTACTTAAAATATGAGATATACAATTAATACAATTAATGAAAAAATATTGAGAAATATTCTATTAGTAAGATCTGCGTACACTCTATTCTCTCGAAATCCAATTATGAGATTACATTGGATATGTTGTTGTTGATGATGCTTCAATACCTCGTTTTCTAAATGTAAGGATGAATTGAGATTTACTTTTAATTTTCGCAATTTACAATAATGAACGAATGTCCTTGATAAAACTTAGTTGTGCAACAATGATCTATGAGATCATAAAATTCGAATTCGTATATTGTGATTTAAATTGTGACCTTTCAGGTATTGAATATTTATTAGAATGAAATAGTAAGTAAATTTTGATCTAAGAGATAATCTTAGTATACGAAATCTATCTTCAAACCATACCTTAACATGACACTCTTTTTTTCGAAAGTTCAATATCATATTTCAAAATGTAAGAACTGAATACGAAATTTACATAATTAAATTTTCGCAATTTGTGAAAATGACAGGATGTACTTGATAAAGTTCAATTGACCCACAACGACTATAATGAGATAACTAAATTCGAACATTGCGGTTCAAATTGTGAATTTTAGATGAACATTCACTAGGATGAAATTGTGACTAAATTCAGATTCACTAAATCTATCTTTAAAGCATATCTTAACATCACACCTCTTTTCTTTTTTCCTTTTTCGAAACTCCAATACCCTAATTTCAAAATTTAAGTACTGAATATGAGATTTATTTAATTCAATTTCCGCAATTAGCAAAAAGGACAAGGTCAACTCCATCGACTGGAACAACGATTATAAGACTATTAAATTCGACCTCGTTACATTACAATTCAAATTATGACATTTCACAGGATGAGATTGTGTTATGTTAAAGTTGTAATGTTATTCTATATTTGACGGTTATATAATTTCTATAAATAATCAAATACATTATATTTTCTATATGAAAGAACCAAAATACATTACAATTGATTAAAAGCTATATATGTTGAGCATATAGCACAAGGATTAAACAAAATTTACCAATAATTTTAGGGAACAAAAATATTTTTATCCCAAGTTCTTTCTCCTTATTTTTAATTGCTTGGAAAGGGTGTTCGAAAGGTAAATCGAATGATTCTCACATCACTTTTTTTCGATTTCCTCCCACACAAAGAAAAGGTTAACAAAAGTAAGGGGAAAAAAATACACATTTATACGTCAGTTACAAATTATTTGAGTCAATTATAATTGACAAAAAGAAATATTTGAGTCAATTATAATTGACAAAAAGAAATATTTGAGTCAATTATAATTGACAAAAAGAAATATTTGAGTCAATTATAACATTCTATTACTAAATATTCATGTTTATTCCTCAGAAAATGACCATATATAGGGTCCATTTGAGATAAATAATAATAACAGATGGAAGTCATGAAATTTTAAGATTTAGAAAAGAAAAAAGGACTCTTTAAATCATTTAATGAGAAAATTTATTACTCCAATATAATAGCCGTGACTTGAATTAGACTCGGGACAACTCTAAAAGAGATCCTTTAAATTTAGATGGTTACACTTTCACAATCAAAAGCGACTGAATGGTTGTGCAATTGATCTCTTATATTATACTCTCTCCCATATTATTTGCCAACTTTCTGCTTTACACGCTCCTTAAGAAATTATAAATAGAAGTATATTTTTACAACATTACTATTATCTCTCTCCAGTTAATTGTACGCTAATCAATATTGACTACTTTAAAAAATAATTAATGTCAATAACAAAATAAAAAACTTTACTTAATTCTATCTTGATTTTGTAAATTGACAAATATTTTGGGACACCTATTATAGTAATGTGAACAAAAATAGTACTTTCAAAAATAATTAATGTCAAGGACAAAATAGAAAAACTTTACTTAATTCTATCTTGATAAAAAATAATTAATGTCAAGGACAAAATAGAAAAACTTTATTTAATTCTATCTTGATTTTATAAATTGACAAGTATTTTGGGACAACTATTTTAGTAATGTGGACAACTAATATGGAATGGAGGGAGTAATTTCTTTAAAACCAAGAGAAGCAATTTCAGAATCCAATTAACCATTTCATTTAACATGTACAAAAATGCCCAAATTTTTTTGGACATTTTTTATATCAAATCTAGTAGTTCAAGAACATTTTAGACCATTTTCTGTATAATTATTTTGGGGAAAATCCTCTGCTGCAATTTGCTTACTCCCTCTATATAAAATGTCACTATTTATATTAAAAAGTCCTTTCTTTCTACATTCCAAATAACATACTCAATATAATAAAGTTTAAAGGATAATATAACAACAAATAAAAACATATCCAGTGAAATCCCATAATGTGGGGTATGGGGAAGGATATAGTGTACGCAGACCTTACCTCTATCTTGGTAGGTAGAACAATTGTTTCTGAGAGACCATCGGCTCAAGACAAAGCATAAACACAAGTAAAGCAAAAGCAAAAGCAAAAGCCAAGCAAGAGCAAAACCATTTTCTGTTGAGGTCTATCCTGCACAGGTACTCAAATCAGATCAATGGTCGATTTCTAAACGATTAGACCCGGTCAAAAAATTTTAAAGCAGTATGAAAATGCTGGTATTAAAGGATAATATATATATATATATATATATATATATATATATATATATATATTATAGTCTTGCTTAAATGATGAACTTTTTACTTGTAGCTTATACTAAAAATAGATTTACCTTTCAACTTTGTTCAAATCAAAAAGGATTTTTTTTTCAATATACCTTATCATTAAGTAACTATATAAAAGACTACTCCCTTCGTCCCAACTCTTTTTGCGCTCATTACGAAAAATAACAAATATAAGGTATAGTTTGTTAAGTCTCTATTATTAGATGTTTTTTTTAGAATAGAGCAGTATTAAAAAGAACTTCCTTGCCCCATTTTAACTATCGATTTAGCTTAAAAATTATCTCAAAAAATAATTGTCACTTTAAGAATTCAAGATCAAAATGGACGATTGTTCCAACTATACCCTTAACATTAAAGAAGTACTAATCATTTCTAATATTGTTCAATTCTCAATAACTTCTAATAAATAGGGATAGCTTAGTAAACTACAACTTGGATTTATTATTTTTCTTAATTGGCATGAAAAGAGCTAAAGTGACAATTAAAATAAGATAGATGGAGTACTTCTTTAATGTTAAGGGTATAGTTGGAAATAATTACTAATTTTAGTCTTCAATTTCTAAAATAATAATTAGTTTGGGACAATTTTTTTTATCTAAAGCAACAATCAAAATGGAATGAAGTGAGTACCGAGTAGTAGTCAAAAATAGATTTTCAAAGCATAATTAATAAGTTTAATTTAGTCAAATAAATTTAACAACCAAAATTTGTTAAATGTTTGACGAAGACCCAAAATATTCACTTTTGACAAATTTAAAGGACTAAAATTATTTAGATAAGTATATCTAATGGACTAATCTGAACTTATTCCCCAAACATAAGGGACTGCCTTTGTCAGTCACTCTCGAAAAGCAAAATAAAAATTATTCAAAATGCTAATCAAGACGATTCTATAGTCTAAAGCTAACTAATTTCTACTTGTAGCAAACAGAAAATATTATTAGGTGATAATGACAATATAATATTTAAAATCCTAATCTTAGGAGAAAAAAATCACGTGGGTCTCAAGCAAATATACTGAAACCCAATTATTTTTTTGTAAAATTGCCTAAAGCCTATAATTTTTGTACATAAAAATGATTCTCTCTTAATGCTGCATTATTTTAGCTATTAAAACGCACACAATGGTTTATTTCTTTATTTATCTATTATCATTATTTGACTCGGCCACCTTTATCTTTAGGCTGTATGTGTGTCTATGTAGTGTGTCTATGTAGTGTGTCTTTATATATATGTATATTAGTCCCTATCACAAAAATAAATAAAAAACAATTTCAAATGTAAAACAATCCGTTGAAAAGTGAGATATATAATAACATAGAAAAAAAAAGTCGTTTTCTCATATTTAACTTTCAACCAACATAGAAAGTAAAAAAAAAAAGATATGATCAAAAAAATTGTGTGAACAAGATAAATAATTTACTATCATTAATAGATATTTAAGACACTAAACATAAATATAATCTTAACATGACCGTCTCAAACATTTTTGGGGTCCTGTTCTAATTCGTAAAAGTGAGCCCTTAATATAAGTAAATATACGATTGTAATAATTAGATTAGGCTAAAACCTGCGAAGACCTACGAATTATGAGTCTTTCTGATAAATTACTAATCTTACTAAATAAAAATGAAAAAAGGGCCCTAAAATTTTCATTTTTCGGGCCTCTTGTGATAGCATATTTCATGGGCCCAAAGACGGCCCTGAATCTTAAGTTAGAACTAATTAATCGTATATATGATGTAATTTTATATGATTTAATAATAGCAATAGTTTTTCACTATATATTTCCCACCACAGAGGAGAATTGACGAAGATGTGTTGTCAATACTCCTTTCTCACGCACTAAAGGACACCAAATACCCTAGGGCTATTCTCATATTTGGAAAATATATTTATCATACGTAGAGGCAAATTCATGATTTGAAATTTATAACATGTACTTATTCAATAAATTTTTAAGATAAATAAAGGAATTGAATTAAATTTATTGGGTTCGACAGAACTCATAACATATATTCTAGCTCTGCTTTGATCAATAAAAATGCAACATATTAAATAATACTCCTAAAGTAAATATTCTTTACCGCGCATAAAATTAAGTTAAATCCTAATCATATATACCTAACTTTTCTCTGTAACAAGTATCAAAATTATCCCATCAATCCTTTGCATGTTCTGATGCAACAATTAATCAAATTTCATTCCAACTTTTAGTTACCAAAAATTTGAGCTAATCTACTGTAGCCTGTGTTGGAAATTTGTCTTTGGCGGGAGTTGCGACCGACCAACTTTAACGGCTTAAACACTAGTGTTACGTATGTTGGAGAATTCGGTTCTTCACACATGCATGATCTACTAAGTACGTAGATAACCGTAGGGCCAAGAATCGTCAAATTTCATTGAGAAATGAAAGAGATATTGGTCCACGAAGTGAGGTGTTTGAAGCATGGAAAGTGTGGTGTTGTGTTCAATTCTCCCTCATCGGTAGAGGAAGAAAGAATTGTTGTGTATATAAGACTCGAAATTGGTTTGGGGTTTGGGACCCCAAGGGGTATCCCATGTGTTTAAAGGAGGGAGGATCTAGATGTGCTTCGGTTCGAGGAAAGACCACACGCGCGCCGCCGCCGCCCGTCCGGTTCCGGGTTCACGGGCTGTGGGCCTTCTGATATTATCTTTTTGGGCCAGAAAACTTTTTCAGAAGTACAGTTTGATCCCAGAAGCTTTAGATGTACAGTTTGGACCAGAATTCTTTCAGATGTACAGTTTGGTCCCTGGGCCAGAGAACTTTTCCAGAAGTACAGTTTGATCCCAGAAGCTTTAAATGTACAGTTTGGTCCTTGAAGTTTCAAGATGTACAGTTTGGTCTGGTTTCCGAAATTGATTTGGCAGACACTAACGTAAACGTCAGACTCAATTCACCATTTATTTTGGCTGAATTACACCTCTATAATGGCATCCGTTGGTATTTCTCTCCTTTAATTTGGTGGCTTTACTACCTCCATAATGGTCATTATTTGGCCAATAATGGTCAAGTATGGAGGCAACAAACAAATTCCCTTCCTCACCTATATAAACACCCCTTACACCATTGTTGAGGCACACTTGATATACACGAAAATATACAACCAGAAAATCAGTTCTTCCTATAACTTCCTAGCATCATTTCATTATTCAATATTCTTCACGGTAGCTCTTGAGTTTCTTTTGTTCAATTGTTCCATTGTTGTTTTATCTTGGGAGATGAATTGTCCGGGACGTATAAAGGATACATACGGGACAATATTGTCTTAAGGACAGAGTGCCACACTCGACTCAGCAAAAATCAAAGCAGTTTCCGGTCTTCTTGTTCAACAAATATTGTAATTTCAGTTTTGTTGTTATATTGTAATTTTCAGTTTTCTAGTTGAATTGTAATTTCAATTCTTACATAAGCAGTTACTTGTAATTTCCGTTTCTTGCAAATCCTTGTAAACCCAACAGCTTGTAGGTACTACCTAGCAGAAATTAATTTTTAACTCTAAGCCCTATATGTTCAGCAACATCTCACACCTGTAGGTACTTCATCAGGAGCTTTTGCTTTCCCTTGGAACTGCCTGTGATTCCTTTCCTTCCAGAGATGGTAAACACATCCAGTAGCCACCATTCTAAAAATTTATGCATTTTTTAAATTATATAGTGGGTAGGAGAAGGAGAAATGGGGAGGGGATTACAATGTGTGAATTCGAACCCTCATCAATAAGGTGAAAGTTCATGTAGACAATCAACTGAGCTACTAAATCCCTACAATTTATGCATCAATATTCTCGGGGTTGCCTATCAATATTCTGCCAACTCAATAGCTTCCTCCAAACATAGGCAGAGTAAGGGCATAAAAAAAAGTGATTTAGAGTTTCCAGCCCATTAGGACATAAAGAACACCCCACGTTAGTAGTGATCCCCCATTTTGCTAATCTATCCTTGGTATACAATCTTTCTAAAGCAGCCACTCTAAATATAAAAGTCCATTTTTATGTCCTAATTTTTACCTCATAATTGATCCCTTTAAAAATGGAGATGTGATAATCGAAGTGTTTAAATGTCCATATGAAGTTTCCTGATATTGTTCTTATTCCATAAAATGAAATGAAAAAAAAAGTTTTTTGGTCTAAACAGCCAAAAGCTAACGTGGGACCTTTTTGTAGGAATCAAATTTGTAAACATACAACAACAACATACCCAGTGAAATCCCACAATGTAGGGTCTGAGTAGGGTAGAGTGTACGCAGACCTTACATCTACCTTGGTAGGTAGAGCGACTGTTTCCAAGAGACCATCGGCTCAAGACAAAGCACAAGCCTAAGCAAAGTAAGACAAATAAAGTGAATAAGTCATGATAGCGAATTCTGAAAGAGAAAAAGAAGCAATAGATAATGCAAGTAAATAAGACAAACAAAATACACATAACATCATAAATCAAACGACAAGTGACTATAAAGCAATACTATCCCTACTAGTATGCTAGGCTAAGCGAGCCTACAATAATAATATTACAACTACCAGTTTGTAAGTGTAGGCAGGACTACGCTGGGTTACCTACTACCCTTCTACCCTAATAGGTGTCCTCCATAACCCCTATCTAAGGTCATGTCCTCATTAAGTTTCAATTGCGTCATGTCTCGTCTAATCACCTCTCCCCGATACTTCCTCGGCCTACCTCTACCCCTCCTATACCCAAGCTGAATATGCAAGAGTTAGGATAAATCTTTACTACTTTTGTCCATAGCCAACCTCTCACACCTCCGCACTGGGGCATTTGTGTCTCTCCTCTGCACGTGCCCAAACCTGAAAGAAATAACCCCCTTGATTATTTTCATTAATGAAAGAGTATATATACAATTTACAATTTCCATAATAGAAAAATCTTATTCCTATTCTACTTGTACAATAATTATACAATTATGCTAAGTTTACAATTCTAAATATATACAAAATATTCTACATAAAACTTAACCAAAACCGAGATATACACGGTGTGTATATCGTGTATATTACGGTCTCCCAATTGCCTTAGAATTCCGTGATATATACGGTATACACAAGATTGTATACCGTGTATATCTCCTAAGTATACTAGTGGTATATTTAACACACATCCGCAGTCATAGCGGGCGGTGTTCGAACGCTGAGACTGTCCCTAAAATCATAAAAAAGGACCGAGGGAAGACCTTTTATAAAAATATCTGCAATTTGATACTTGGAAGGGACATGACAGACGCGTACTTGTCCACGAGCTACCATTTCTCGAACAAAGTGAATATCCATCTCGATGTGTTTAGTGCGCTGGTGTTGAACATGATTACCTGAAAGGTAGATGTCACTAACATTATCACAATACACCAAGGTAGCTTTCTGAATAGGGAAATGAAGCTGTAAAAGAAGATTACGTAACCAACATAATTCTGAAACCACATTGGCCACCCCTCGATACTCGGCCTCTGCACTAGAGCGTGATAGTGTGAATAGGCCATGAACTAGATCAGAATCATTCTCAACGAGTCCATAATAAGTGTCAGTGTCGGCCCAATAGAGTGCTTTTGCCGTTGGTGTTCTTTCCGATCTCTACGCATTTCACCGCTCCATTGGAAATTTCCTCTGCCCCTACCGTACTCCAGCTTGATAGTTTCCACCGCCAGCTGCATACATCACTGCACTGCCACTTGACACCTATCATAATGATAAACGGTTCGTCTCGCCATGACCTTCTCTTGAATTCTCCAAAAAACTTTTATCGCTCCATCCGATTGCCGCTTTACAGACCATGAAACCAAGTTATTGCCAAGAAACATGCAATAGCCAGACGTGGAACGTCTGATATCTGAACAACCACCCCAATTAGCATCTGTATACGAGATAAGTGTAGATGTCGAAAACGGATATAAATGTAAGTCATAGTCAAGTGTTCCCTGGATGTAACGAATAACGCGTTTGAGCGCATTCATGTGTTCAACCCTGGATCATGCATAAATAAGCACACCTATTGTACGTCATACATAATATCTGGTCTCGTGAAGGTAAGATACTGAGGAGCCCCTGCAAGACTGCGATAGCATATCGGATCCTCGTAAGGGGAGCCAGCCGCCGCACCCAACTTGGGTTTAGTATCAACTGGAGTGGAAGTTGACTTGCACGAGGACATACCAACTCGCTCAATGATCTCAGTTGCATACTTACGTTGTGATAAGAATAACCCACCTGCATGACGAGTGACAGCAATCCCCACTAAGTAACTCAAGGGCCCCAAGTCTTTCATAGCAAACTCAGAACTAAGCATTGCCATGATAGACTGACGTACTACATCGGAAGAGGCAGTCAAGATAATATCATCCACATATAAAAGTATATAAGCCAGTGAAAAATCACGACGATATATGAACAATGAATTATCAGATCTGTTGTGAGAAAACCCAATAGTCGAAACAGTCTGCAAACCTCTTATACCAAGCCCGTGGGGAATGCTTAATCTCATACAAGGACTTCTTCAATAAACAGATAGGGTGAGGATATTTGGGATCCCTAAAACCCAATGGCTAATGCATATAGACTGTTCCTTGAGATCATCATGTAAAAAAACATTCTTCACATCTAACTGATGAATGGGCCATGTTTCCGAAAGAGCTAAGCCGAGCACAATGCGAATGGTAGCCGGCTTGACCACTGGACTAAATGTCTCACCACAATCCACACCAACCTGATGAGTCTTACCATCACCTACAAGACGAGTCTTATGCCTCGCAAAAGAACCGTCAGAATTGTCCTTATAAGCAAAAATCCACATAGACCGAATAATATTAACATCAGAAGGATGGGGCACCAACTCCCACATTTTATTATCAATAAGAGCATTATATTCGTCGGTCATAGCAATTTTCCAATTCGGGTCATTTAAAGCAGACATATGATTACGGGGTATGGGTGATTTAAGAACATTAGAATTTAAATTAAAATGTCTTTTTGGTTTAAAAATACCCCGTTGACTACGAGTGACTATTCTTTGACTCGGGGGAGAATTTGGCGGGTTTTGGGAATTATCGGGACATCTGACGGACTGGCCAGCAGGCCCACCAGAAGAACTGGAAGCTGGAGCAGGAGACGACTGGGACTGGGCTGTGACTATCGGCCCACTGGAAACTGCGGCAGAACTGGGCTAGTAAGATGGCCGATTCTTTGGACCCGCAATCGAACAAAGTGGACGATGGTGACGATACGGCATGTCCAATAGGCGATCTGCGTGGCGGATTTTAAGTCAGATAAGTCTGAAATATGGTGGACAATATACAGAGAGATATCGTCATCCAAAAAATTATACGAACTAGGCACAGGATTACTCACGTTAGAAAACTGAAATTGGGTTTCATAAAATATAACATGGCGACTAATGATGATTTTATTGGACGATAAATCAAAACATTTGTAACCACGATGATTAGACAGATAACCAAAAAATACACAAGGGGTAGAACGGTCATGAAGTTTGTTAATTGTGGTGGATGGAACCAACGGATAACATAAGCACCCAAAAATCCTAAGATGTGAATACAAAGGAGTCTTATTATATAAGATTTGAAGGGGGGACGAATATGTCAAACCTTTGGTAGGAAGAATGTTAATAATATATGTAGCCATTTGTAGAGCATGATGCCAAAAAGATGTAGCCATTTGGTACGGAAGCATGAACCAATAAAGTTTGGACAATGTTATTAATGGAACGAATTTTGCGTTCGTCTTTCCCATTTTGTGAGGACGTATGAGGACAAGAAAAATGAAAATTGATTCCATTATTTGCACAAAAATCCCCCATTATCGTATTCTTTGCCATTATCACATTGAATATTTTTTATTTTTCGTTCAAATTGAGTTCTGATGAATGCTCTAATTTTAAGAAATTGGAAAAATGTGAGATTTTTTCGCTATCGGAAAAGTCCATAAAAAATTAGAATAATCATCCAAAAATATAACATAATAACGGTGACCCAAAGAGCTGAGAACAGGAGATGTCCATAAATCGCTATATCGAATGACATTAAAGTACGAGAATTAGAGTCTACAAACGGCAATCTAACAATTTTTCCTAACGAACAAGATTGACAAATAGGAGTACTACGCGTACTCTTACAAGAAATAAAATTATTTTTATCTAAGGAAGACAAAATTGACGACCCCAGATGACATAGACGAGCATGCCACAAGGAAGGAGCAAGGGGTGCAAAAGTAAATGGCAAGGCTGGACTCGAGAGACAGGAGGTGGGCGTGATAGGATAAAGATCTCCCCAAATATCACATCTCATGAGTGGAATCCCCGTCTTGAAATTCTTCACAAAAAACCCAAAGGGATCATATTCAACAGAAATATAATTATCGGTGGTGAATTTATGGACAGACTCCAAATTTTTAATTAATTTAGGGGAATGAATGGTATTTTTCAAGACAAGAGGTGGATGGGGAGGGGGGAGACAAAGTTTTATGACCGTAACCACGAATTGAAATTGAATTACCATCACCAACAATTATACCACGATTGTTGCACAAATTGAAATAAGACGAAAGAGTACCTAGGTCAGACGTCATGTTAGTAGTGGCGACGGTGTCCATGTATCAATTTGGGTGCGAGGGATTTATTCCAAGTGTGTGCATCGCGGCTTCAATGTCGGTAGGGCTGGGGCCCGCTGCATGATGGGCCTGGTAGGGCCGAGGCCCAAGCATGCCTCCCTGCTGAACCGGACCTCCACTGTAGCGATGGACTGGAGCTGGAGCAGAAACATTGGGCCGAAACTGTGGATGAGACTAGGTCCAATTCGCTGGAAATTGGGTTGGCTGAACGTGGGGATTGTTGGGCCAAGGGCTACCAGCCCATGGCTAAGGGGTCCACTGCTGGGACCAGGATGCCTGGGCCCACTGTTGCCTGGGTGGGGCCAACTGCCCGGATTCTGTCCACCGCCACCATTGCCGGAACCACCGCATTTGCTCCCGCGATTTTTGCCATTATTTTTTGACTATTTTTGCCGCCACTATGTCCATAATTTTGGCTTGAATTATCAACAACACATGCAGAATTAGTGGAGGACGTCATCATGACTATAGGACTAGCGTCGGTAGCTGCCTTTTTGGCTAAGCCGGCTTCTTCGAGCGTAAGCATAGAACGAGCCTGATAAAACTGAGGAAGAGGGCTGCTCTGACGAAGAAGCGTGCCAACACCACTATAGGCCTTAGATAGGCCTGCAACCATTTGTAGAACCAAACGATCATTTGTAACGGGCGCACCAACATTGCGGAGTTGGTCCGCCAATTCTTTCAACCTTTTGCAGTAAGCCGAAACAGTCGGGAAATCTTCCATGTTGACGTGGGAGAATTCCTGCTCAAGTGTAACAGCTTGAGAATTCTGATTATCTTGGAATATGTCATGTACTCTATCCCAAGCAGCCATCGCCGTAGCGTCTGACTCGATAATCGTTTGCAGAAGGTCGGTAGAGATAGTGGAGTAAATCCACTGGAGAACGTTAGGCATCAAGAGTAATCCATAATTGAGGATCATCCTCGGGTTTAGGAATCCCCGTAGCCGTAGGAGCCGGAGGGAAAATGTGATGGAGGACTTGATGCGAGCATGCATGAACCTTAAACAGTTCGGCCCACGTCGCGTATTGGATGTTTTCTATTTCAAGAATGATATGGATGTGATTCTTGATGTTAGAAACAATAAGGGCAGGGTTAAACATGTTCTTAGCCATAATAGCAATGAACGACGTGAGAAATGGATTTGGAAGAAAATATGGAAGAAGAAATAATTTTCGAGCACGGAAACCGAGAGAAGGGGCTCGGAATCCGATGCAAAAGTTGGACGAAAATTGGGAGAAAATATTAACCTAGACGTCTGATACCATTAAAGAAATAATCCCCTTGATTATTTTCATTAATGAAAGAGTATATATACAATTTACAATTTCCATAATAGGAAAATCATATTCATATTCTACTCCCAAAACTCTATTCTACATGTACAATAATTATACAATTATGATAAGTTTACAATTCTAAATATATACAAAATATTCTACATAAAACTTAACCAAAACCGAGATATACACGATGTGTATACCGTGTATATCACGGTCTCCCAATTGCCTTGGGATTCCATGATATACACGGTATACACAAGATTGTATACTGTGTATATCTCCTAAGTATACTAGTGGTATATTTAACAGAACCATCTCAACCTCGCTTCCCGCATCTTATCCTTCACCAAGGCCACTCCCACTCTATCTCCAAATTTGTAAACATAGCGCAAAGATTTGTCTATTTTCTCTATTCCACCTGTTTGAATAATATTACTATTCAGAGATCAAATGACTCATTTTTTTTACTATGATTTTTAAAGTATATAAAAGTTGTAGACGATATTAGTTTTGTGTAATTTCTAAGTATTTAAATTTTGATTGAAAATTTTGAGAAATTAATGTCAAATTAGCATAGAAAACTCAACCTACAGGCCAAGAGATAATTCCAGGTAGACAACATAATTTTAAGTGGCGTAGCCTCCTAAAGGTAACCAAGGTGTATAAAATTTTTCTCAGACATGACATACCAGCCCTCAAGTGCAAAGGCCGAACGGAGCTTGACTGCAAATTTTACCTGTCGAGTAGGGGTGAGAGTTGACCTTAGTGATCCGACATTGTCTAGTGAAAGAGACGCCGCTCAATGGATAAAAGTTACTCTAAGAATAACAGCCTGATCATTCTCAAGAGCTCACATCGACGAGAAGGTTTGGCACCCCGATGTCGGCTCTTCGCCATATGATGATGCAATATGTTTCAAGGGTTGGATTTTTTGCCCGTTAAAGTGGTATGTGAGCGGAGTTTAGAACGCCAAATTTTCATACTATGATATAACAAAGCAAGTATTTAATTTTACACTGAATGAAACTGACCACAAGTGAAAGAAAAACATACATAACAACGAAAATGATGCATCACCTATTTATCGTCCTTGCTCAGGAGACAAAAGAAATAGAGGTCAAATTATTTTGATGACCTAATTTTTTTTCTTTAAGAAAAAGGGGGACAATGACACAAATAGCCATCCAAGTAAAACTATTGACACCCGTTGGCCTAAGAATTTTAAAGGTTATTTTTTAGCATTTTTGAAATAATTTCATTTTCTAGCAATTTTTTAACTAATTCCAGCATATGTATATAAACTGTATCATTGTTGTATATATATCACTATTGTATATGTATAGAAACTGTATCATACGTATATAAATTGTATCATTGTTGTATTGAATATGTATCACTATTGTATATGTATAGAAAGATGTATCACGTATAGAAATTGTATCATTATCATATACAATATGTATCCCTAAAGTATATGTGTAGAAAATATATCATTGTTGTATAATTTGTGTATATTAAATGTATAATCAACGTATAATTTCTGTTTAATAAATGTATAATTCTATTTGTACACATTATATGTGTTTTGGGTATTTTTTTGAAGGCTCAATTAACTTATACTTACTAATTATACACATATTATACATATTTTTTGGGATATTTTTTGAAGGCTCAATATAAAAAAAATTCGTTTAGTGGCGACTAAAGTTGCCACAAATAGTCCTATTCCTTTTGTAGCGACGACGTTTCGATCTTTGTCATCGCCACAAACTTAGTGATGACTTTTCGATCTTTTGTGCGCCATAAAAAGTCTGATTTTTTTTATAGTAAATGGGTTGGGCGATTAGCTCCTGGCAATACTTTGAACCGAACGGCCAACTTGGGTATTAAGCCCAAAATGATTTTTTTTTTTTGCTGATGATCTCTCAATATCCTTTTTCCTTACAAAAAGGCCTTGGAATGGCAATACATGAATCTAAAGATTTTAGAAGTCCTTCAACTAATTAAGATTTTCTATTTAACACAAAAATCTCCCAAGATTTTAGAGCGTGAAATCAAAACGGACGTCCATGATAATGCAGTGGATTCGGCCTGTTGGCCCATTGACAAATTAAATTGAGTCCATTTTATATCTCTGCCAGTTCACTTTAAATCTTGGAGTTATAGCAATTGTACTCGGTAACCAAGGTTTAAATTTCTATTTAAGTTATAACCAGTCTTATAAAATTATTTAACTTATAACCGATTCGGAAAATTTCAGACTTAAAGTATGATCCTTCTTCGCTTTTTCTCCTCCTCTTTCTACTTCTTCTTCAAAAGTTTTGCTCGGTGTGTGTTAACAAAAATTCCATGGCACTCAATGCTATGGACAAACATATTAATGCTCTTTTGCTCCCAATGTTTCAAATATTGATTGTAAATCTCCGTAGATTTTTATTTAATTTTAACTAGTTTCGGACTGAAAAAAAAGAAGTCAAGTTGAGGTGCTACTAATGAAATGGAGGTAACATAAGTGAAATGAAAAGAAAGAATTATCAAAATTCAAAATAAGAGTTTGAAGTTTTTAAATGTCAAGCCAAACTTAACACATTTTATTCTAAGAAGAACTACACATAATGGGGATCACTCAAGTTACAGTTACTCTTAATTATGAAGTACGTAGAGCATAATCAATTAAGAAATTAGTTTCCAGACGTGTTTCTATATTTGGAAAAAGAAGTTTTAATGAAATAAAACAGATAAAGCAATTTATTATATGTATAAATATAAACAAGAATATTGGAACACAAAGGAAAATATATTGGCAGGAAAGTCTCTTGGTCGTACACGTAGCAAATAGTAATTAAATAAGAGGGAAGTTGGTACTATCATATAGGGATGGCAGGTGGGTATAATTTTGCGGATTCCGCACCGCACCCGCCCCAATTGGGGCGGGTATGAATATAACTTTGGCGGGTAGTAGGCGGGTATGGGTATTGAAAATGTACCACACGGTAGGCGGGTAGGTGGTGGATTTGCGCCATATCCGCTACCCCCGCTTACCCGCTTCTTACCCGCCAGCTGCCGCCGCTTACCCGCCCGCCCGCCCGCCTAGCTTATATAGCTAAAATAATATCTGAGTTTTGTCTACATTTGTAATATATAGTTATTTGGGTGGATAATTTTTTGGGTTTCTTAGAAATTTTATTTTCTTGATTCTTTGTTGTGCAATGGGGAAGAGGTGAAAAAAATGGGTGGCGGGTAGGCGGACGGGTAGGTGGCGGGTAGGCGGACGGGTAGGTAGGTGGCGGGTAGGTGGCGGGTAGGTGGCGGGTATAGGAATATACCCGCCTAGGCGGGTATGGATGTTGAAAATTGTACCCGCCACGGGTGGCGGGTAGGTGACGGGTATAATTTTTTTTGGCGGGTACGGGTGCGGGGGAGGGGGTACCCGCACCCGCCCCGCCCAATTGCCATCCCTACTATCATATCAGAGCATACTATTTTCTTACCTATAAAATGAGACTTCTTTAACAAGTATATATGCCTTTTTCACATTAACACATTTTCACCTCTTTGTTAGCATCACAAAAGTGATAGGAGTATATACTTGTAATGGTGACTATTTAACTAAAATTCAACAAGAATTAAATGCATTGATGTTTCTTCATCCGAACTTTTCCTTGTCCAATATCCGTTTTGATTCTCTAACTAATTCGAATTCCCGCACGTGTGAAATCTATGAAAGAAGGAAACACCCTGTATTAAAAAAATCATTCTCAAGACTCAAAACCAAGATATGTACTTAAGAACGAAGATTTTATGGATTTCAATGCCACTACAAGCCTCGATTGTCAACCCTGTGTGATTTTATCTTGATTTATGCCATTACAAGCCTTGATTGGAAACTTGGAATAGGATGCGTGATATCGTTCAAGATAACAAAAATTCTTGTGTTGTCACTCTTGAACATGAATTTTCTCATGTCAATATGGAGGATTTTTCAAATGTCTCCACCTATTCATGGTTATGGTCACACAAATTTGACTCCCCCGCATCCACCTCTAGTCCTAAAAAATATTTTTCATGCCCCTCACTTGGTCTACTGTGATAATGTTAGTGCAGTCTATCTTTCTGGGAATCCGGTCCAACATCGGTGCACTAAACATATCGAGATGGATATTCACTTTGTTCACGAAAAGGTAGCTCGTGGACAAGTACGTGTCTTGCATGTCCCTTCAAGGTACCAAATTGCTGACATATTTACCAAGGGTCTTCCCTTGGTTCTATTTGAAGATATTAGAGACAGTCTCAGCGTACGGCAATCGTCCGCTATGACTGCGGAGGTGTGACAGAATACGTGATATATCAACGGACGACTGCCTTGTACATATGTAATTATGGTATTAGTCTTGTAATAGGAAAATCTATTAGAATTAGAGTAGGAAAAGGTACAGTTATTTTTCATAGTTGGGAATTGTATATTTGTATATATACCTCTTCATTAATGAAAGGGATTATTCTCTTTCACTTATTATAAAGAAAACTTCCTGCACAGAAAATAAATTATTCTTTGGAAGTTGTACTAAATTAGATAATAACAATCTTTTAAAAAGTTAGATAAT
This sequence comes from Anisodus acutangulus, assembly GCA_029783415.1. Lineage (NCBI taxonomy): Eukaryota > Viridiplantae > Streptophyta > Magnoliopsida > Solanales > Solanaceae > Anisodus > Anisodus acutangulus. Next base: position 1,731,355 of record CM056509.1, read on the forward strand.
AGTACCTAAATTCACGGTAAGAAGAGAATTTGGAAACGGATACTCAACTAACAAATTAAGAATTAGGGAAAATTTATGCTCTCTTGTTAATTAAATAATTGTGCTTAGGAAAATTTGGAGGTCGAGAATTAAAGTAGAAGGTTAGTGGATAGTGGTGTTGTATAGCATTGTGTGGGTGAGGTAGGGGGCTAGCCCCTTCATCTCTTCTTCTACTTTTCTTAGTAGTGTTATTTACGCATAACGTAGATCTCTACTCTTTAGGTGTGTATTATTATGTGTTGCTTCATTGCTTTATATCTTTTTATTTTGGTGTCTTATTTTACTTGCAATCTTGTACCGATTACATTCCGTTTGAGTCGAGGGTTTATCGAAAACGGCTTCTCTCACCACAAAGATAGAGGTAAGATCAGCGTACATCGTACCCTCCACAGACTTCATTGTGTAGGATACACTAGATATGTTGTTATTGTTGTTGTATCCATTATGAAAATAGGTACTTATTTATCATCATAGGACAAACAGTTGTAACTATGTGCCGCACAAAGAAATTCTTGAAACAAATAATACAGAGGAAATACTTATAGAATATAGCACGGTGCCGTGCTCAAATAGGATTAGAATTGTAATTAAACTAGTGTACAAACTTAACATAGTTGTAGAATTCTTGTACAAATATGATTATGATTTAGAAGTATAGTATGAATAGGATTTTTCATATTTGGAGATTGTAACTTGTATATATACCACATTCATTAATGAAAATAATCACGGGATTATTTCTTTCATGGTATCAGAAGTCTAGGTCTAAAATATCTTCTCCCAAAAACACTTCCGCTCTTCTCAATTTCTGCTCGGTTTATGTGAACCCTTTCTCGGTTTCCGTGCATTTTTCCTCCTCAATTCCCAAATTTTCTTCCTTGTCCCTAATTCACATATTGTTCTTTCGTTATGTCTACGTCAAAGAACATATTTCATCTTGCCCTTACAGTTTCCAACATCAAGAACCACATCCATATTGTTTTTTAGATGGAAAACGTCCAATACGCGATGTGAGAGGAATTATTCAAGTTCACGCACGCTCGTATCAAGTCCTCCATCACATAATCCCCTCGGTAACTGGCGAGGAGAAGGTGCCTATCTCCGAAAATGATCTTACGTCATGGACAACCCTTGATGCTACCGTTCTCCAGTGGATTTATTCCACAATCTCTACAGACCTCTTGGAGACGATTATTGAACCCGAGGCTACGACAATGACTACTTGAAATAGGGTGCGTGATATATTCCTCTGGCTCTATTTATGAAGACATCGTGCAAAGGCTGATGAGATAATTTTGTTTTTTCACCGCTAAAACATATCAACTACAGAAATGAAGAATAGTCGAGGTCTACCAAGTTGATCGGATATAAATAAGATAAGATAATGCCTTTTACCTACTATGGAGAGTCGAGCCTCATTTTATGTGCATTAGAATTTTAAGCGTATTTTTTAGTTCTGAAGCTTAATTATTTATATTTATTAAGTGACTTTTTTATAATTACTTAATAGATTTGAATGGATTAAGACCATATATATCACAGTCTTAATATTATTAAGATGCTACATGTTTGAGAAAAAAGTCGCGTCCTAGACCGATGATACTTGCTCAATTTTTAAAGATAATTCGAAAATTTTGGAAGAACCAATCTCAAAAGGTTGTATTGGGCGGATGATAGGGACTTTGAATTTCTTTATACTGATAAAACTTCTATATCGTATGTGTTACGGAATCACCAATGAATCTAACACACCGATGGGGACTGGGAGAATCAGACGAAGATAAAATAGAGAGAATAGTCTTCACTCTATTAATATTTTCCAATCAGCTTAAAGAAGTAGTTTTTTCAACTAATTAATATTTTTCATTCCTTCTCTCGCTACTGTAAAAATATTAAACTTCTTTTATACACCGAAGCATATAATTTTTACTAAGGCATCCATGTATCAATATCTTCTTATATATATCACTCGAATTTCTTGATTCAGCGTCGAATAGTTGCACTTTACATCTGGGGGAGTGGGTCTTTTCTTTTCTCAAATGATGTACTCGTTAGATTGTCATTTAGATCTCGGTCAGAGGCGACTTTCAAATTATGATCTCATTCTTCCCTTTCCTTGTATCACGATCCTTGCAGCTAAATTAATCTCCAATGTGTCGGAGCCTGAACTGTGGTGGTGCTTTTCTATAGCTTCTTCTACATAGGCTCCTCCATTTCTATAATTGAGAAAAGAAAACTTTTATAAGCCCGAACAAGATAAAAAGAAATAATATTTTTCTACAATAACAAAATAGTTATCTAGTAGACACTAGAAATTTTGAAAGATGAACATGTTTAAAAGATGCCTAAAGCTTTTAGCTTTGATCTTTCGACACCGAGTGAAATGGCTCCTCGCAAAATAAAATCAAAGTTACACTACAACCAAGAAAAGAGATAGATCACTAGCCAAATTCAATCCTCCTAGTTTGCAAGAAAAAAATAATGTAATGTGCGAAAAAAGATCACTCCTGCTTACTAACCAATCAAGTAAAAGGCGCCCGCTTACCCACTTCCCGTCCCCTCAATTGTTAGGAGTCTCTCCATCTTACTTGATATATCAAGAAAACTATAACAGATAGTAGATTACCGTTTGCTTAAAAGGCTCGCCCATTCTTATATATGATAAAGGAAACAGGTTATTTTTAACTATTTTTTGGGGGTCTAATATCAGAGGTATAATATGCTCATATTCATCTGTTAGGACGTTCTCTCCTTCAAGAGCTCCACTAGAATACTTAGTTAAAAAACATTATTTGTGATTTATGAACCTTGCTATGGTTAGTTAAAAAATAATTGATTCTCCTTAAGATATTCTCGAACAATTCTCCTTTTTCTAGACTCTGCGCATAGCGGGAACTTAGTGCACCGGACTGTCATTTTTCAAGTAATAATTTTTTTCAACAAGTAATTACACTTTGCCATTGGCTACTCTAATTGTAAAACATGACCAAGACAGCTATCAATATTATACCTAGTAATTAATTAGAAAGTATTTAAGGAGGTAAAGTACCATGTCCATCTACTTAATTTCCTTTATAAATTAAAATTGTTGTTTTAAAAATATATGTACATAAAGGAAAAATGGCAAAGGGCAGTCCGGTGCACTAAGCTCCCGCTAAGTGAGGGGTCCGGGGAAGAGCCGGACCATAAGGGTCTATTGTACGCAACCTTAATACACATTTCTGCGAGAGACTATTTCTACGGCTTGAACTCATGACCTCCAGGTCACATGACAACAACTTTTTCAGTTACTCCAAGGCTCCCCTTCATGTGCATAAATGAAGAAAAAAATATTTTTATTTATAGGGGGGTTGAGGAATGAATCACTGAAGAGTTTTTATTGGTTGGCAGCAAATGATCACATGGTATGGAAGGTCAAGAATGAACATCATGTTAGTCATGACTCATGAGCTCCGAGTACAATAATTTTATGGCATCGCTGTCTATCATCTTTATATAAAGAGCATATAGAAATTAGCTATCAAAATTCATTGTTCATTTATCGCTAAATAATTTGTAACTAATAAATTTTTTAAATAATCTCTTCCTTGTTAAACTAAATTAGAGACTGAAAGTATGTATGTCCTAGAGACAATCTATATTAGGAACAAAATGTACTTGAACACATTCGTATTATTAATGGCATTTGCAATTATTGAATTATTGTTTGATTGTTTGTAATTATTCATATACGTGCATCCCTTGAGCTTACGTTGTCATTAATAGAGTGAGATATTAATGATAGAACGTAACTCTCAAAATAACCTCGACTAAGGATCATCGAGAATAGGATATCGATGATATGCTATAAGTCGACATGTGGTCTGCATCACATTCTTGGAGAATGTATTATGTCTCACAGCTACGAGTAATGGTTACTCGTGATGGACACATGAATACTTTGGAGAAGTATTGGTATACCCTGCCGATAAACTATTTGTTATACATGTCTATAGTGTTATCGGCGTGTAGAATATAAAGGTCCTTTTTGAGGTCAATACGCACCTTGTTTATAGAATGATGTACTTTGACCAAGTTCTAAGCTTAAACTCCGTTTGCGTAAGATACGGCTTGTGTTGGGTGCATCAGGATGTAAATCAAGGTGGTAGTTGAGCCAAAAATATGATTCATTCCTCAATTGGAAATTCGAGAGAGCACTCAACTTCTCAATGTTATTAGGTTGACTAAAGTCACTGGCCAGTGCAAGAGACGTATTTAGAATATGGTCTAGTTGTCAACTAATAAATGTGAGATAAAGTGATTAAGCCATTTGGATAGACACTTGGCAAATTTTAAGCCTAATCGAGTGTGTCGATAATGAAAGGAATTTATAGTTCCGCATAAATGTTAAGTTTGTTGGATTCATGTAAACGTACTTCACATATTGAGTTCGTCATACGACGCAGTCTAGGAGTTTTGTATGGACCTTAATTAGATTAATGTTGGTATGTGAAGGTCTATAGGGTCACACTATATGCGATTTTTTCTTCGATCTAAGAGTGTATTGAGAAAATATTAAATATTCGATTGAGAATCGAGATATTTAATTTATAATAATTATGGAATATTTCTATTTGATAGAAATTATTTAATTAAGTCGAATTGGATTTCGGATTTAATTAAATGTGTTGTATATATTATATGGATACTCGGACAAATACATGGAAGCAATTGGGCCAGAAATTACTGGCCGAAAATGGGAGTCGTGGCCGTCCACTGGGGTGTGTGAGGTGGACCAGCTGGGTTGGTCCACTGAACATTAACATGGGCTCAGTTTTCATATTTTATATATGTTTAGGTTTTGTCCTGAACTCCTATATATACAACACAAACGTGTGCTTCCACGGAGTACCTCATAATTATAAAGTTACAGAAAATAACTTCTCAGTTCCTAAAGCAGGATTTCTAAGCTTTTTTGATTAGGAGATACACTGGAGTTAGATCTTGCAATCGAGGAGACTAATCGCGTGGATACCTTAGTATTGAATCCCGCGCTCAAAAACCTGTAAGTTTTCTTTTATTATGTTTTGAACATAAATATGATTATCGTGTAAGACATGCCAGGATTGTTGTTGGGTGAGAAAAATTTAAAACTTCCGCTGTGCTTACTACTTGTTTACGAACCCAACAAATCCCTACAGAGATGAATTTTGTTAGTTAGCCACAAAAGTTATTTGTCGTTAATTTCTAATTTTTTTTTGTTTTAGTTTTGTAGTGGGAGTTGTTAAGAGTCTCACATCGAAAATGGAACGGGAACATGGACTCCTTATATGGACTTGGACAATCCTCACCCTAAAAGCTAGCCTTTAGGGTTGAGTTAGGCCTAATATACATTCTTTACATGGTATCAGAGCCAGACCGGAGGGATGACAATTGGGCGGGGCGGGTGCAGCTACCCCCTCCCTCGCACCCGTTCCCGCCAGAAAATTTTATACCCATCACCTACCCGCCACCCGTGGCGGGTACATTTTCAACATCCATATCCGCCTAGGCGGGTATATTCCTAAATCCACACCCGCTTCACCACCTAAGTGGATATCCGCCACCCGTCTGTACCTGCCAGCAATATTTTGTAATTAATTCATTTGTCATTTTGTCAACATGTCAATTCATTATTATTGGGCTTTACGAGCTGCTAAAATTATGTGTGCCAAATTATTTGAGCTTTAGATAAATATAAAGTTGTACAAATAAAATTATAGTTAGCGGGTATAAGGTGGGCGGGTGGATTTGGGGCGGGCGAGTGGATGCGGGGCGGGGCATACGGGTATAACTGCAAATCCACCACCTACCCATACCCGCCTACTATCCACCAAAGTTATACCCATACCCGCCTACTATCCACCAAAGTTATACCCATACCCGCCTACTACCGGCAAAGTTATACCCATATCCGCCCCAACTGGGGCGGGTGCGGTGCGGAATCCGCAAAATTGTACCCACATGCCATACCTACCAGACTCATTCCAATTCTTTGTTCACCGATGTTGGCCCCCCATATTATATTGTTCACACTCCAGTTAACGAGGTCTGAGCATGAGAGGGAGTGTTAAGAGTTTCACATTGAAAATGAAATGGGAACATGGACTCCTTTTATGAACTTGGACAATCTTCACCCTACAAGCTAGCTTTTGGGGTTGAGTTAGGCCTAAGAAACATTCTTTATCGGAGTGATGCACATCGGAAGCTTTGAGAAGCCATAGCAAAGTCCTACTCTCTCCGTTTTAGTTTACATGACATATTTTGCTTTTAATTTGTTATAGAATGAAATATTTTACAAAATGAAAATAATTAAATTTACACTTTCACTTTACATGACATATTTTGCTTAATCATAAAAGGAATGACACACTTTTAAATTTAAAAATAATTAACTTTAAACTTTCACTTTACGTACTCTTAACGAGAAACTTTTTGTAACCACACAAATATTATCACATGTTTACGACCATGCATTTCTAAAGTTTTATAACCGTATAATGATATGACATATTTTAAATGTGAAGGATAAATCACATAAATTGGAATCGATCACGTACCTTTCTCCTACACACGGACAATTTCCGTGGTACTAAGCATACATGTGGAACAATAGGTAAATAATACTCACTTCCTCCGGTATTTATTTTAAATCTTATACAATTTTACACTCTTTAAAAGAAATATTGAATAACTTAATTATGAAAATGTTTATCTAAATTGAAGTACCCTTTATCACTTTTAAATGTCTCACCTAATTAACATCACTAATAGAAATACAAAGAGTAAATTTGAAATATAATAATAAATGATTTTGAATTATTTTTAAAACGTCAAATATTTTAAAACAAGTCTAATCTTGTTAACACCACTAATATTTGAATCAGGGAGTACTATTTGAATTTCAAATCTGTATGTATAGTCTCAATTCAAGACAAATTTTTTGTTATGAAAACTCTTTTACATGTTGGGCATTTAATACTTAGTAATCACTTCCCCTTTAGATTCATAAAAAATCAACTTTTAAATTTGAATGAAGTTAGATGGTTCACATTTCCGATTATTCTAATCTACAAACTGAAAATACAGCTTGTCTTGGAAAAGAAAAAGAAAAAGTAAAGATGATTGAAAAGAGTTAAAGCAAGCCATAACAAAGTGTGCAAACTCTTTTGTAGCAATTTGCAACTCTCCAATTGGTACAAAAAAATTGGTGATTTTCTTTATTTTAACACCAGAACCTAGTCCTTTTCCGGACCTCGCACATAGCGCGAGTTTAATGCACCGGGCTGACTTTTTAACCTAGAAAGTCAATGTATTTGTTGTAAATCAGATTCGCACCATATAAGCTTCTTACTAGAAGTTTTTCTATTTTCGTGATGAATACTATCTATCCATCACAAACTTTGGTCTTATTGCCCTCTTTCCTACATTTATCTAGCATTTAGTTGAGATGACAAAAAGAATAAATAGATACCACCAAAGGATGTGGTGCAGCTGATTGGGTTGTTTCTCTCTTAACCAGAGATCTCGGGTTCGAGCCCTAAGTATGAAATATTTTTAGGGAGTGCTTCCCCCGAATAAGCCCTATGTGGCTTGAATCCAGATTAGTCGGGCTCCAATACAGTACCGGACACCGAATGGGAAAAAGAAACAGATTTATCCAATTAGAAAAAGAACAAATGTGAATTTCCCAATTGGATTAACATTTTTCTTTTCATTGAAACTTATTATGGGAGCATACCCCTCTTGAAAAATAATCTAGATGGGGTTTGGAACTACTTATCATTGAAGAATTTCAACTACTTCTTTTCACCATCTTCATCCGAAAAATGCAGACGTAACTAATCTAAATTCACATTGAAATCATGTAGGACCCATTTAAGGGGAACTAATATTTATCAGGAATATCTCAATTTTCAGGGCTCAAACACGAAACTTTTGATTAAGGATAGAGTGATCTCAACAATCCCGCAATATTTCTTAGTGATGAAACACTTAATAATATTTTTAAAATGATAACGAGATAAAAAAGATAAATACAAATTATAGCGCCATCATATGAAAATGATGGTTAATTAATGATCTGATTGAAATTATTGAAAATTAGTTAAGCAGCACATCTCAAACAAAAGTTGATATTTAAAAACTTGTTAGGCCTTGTGAAATGTGCAGCAATATCCATAAGTACAAGGTATACTTAAATTGAATGAAAAACTCCTTTTAATTTTTGTGTGTGATTAATTACACTTCAATTAACTATGAAAAGGGAAGCATAAATTTGATGAAGCATTAACAAAAGCCACTATTGCTGTCAAATTTAGCACCCAAAAATAAAAAATTAATTCTATAGTGCGAAGTGCGCACAAACTCAAAATGAGATAAATTAATTAGAATCCACTAGCCAATCCATTATGCATAAGGGTGGGCAAAAAACCCGGAGAACCGAAAAAACCAAACCGAATCGAAATTCGGTTCGATTTTTTCTCGTTTTTTTTAGAAATGATTTTTTTTGAAAAACCTAACCGAATCAGGATTTAGTGATTCGGTTCGGTTTTTTAATTTTGGATACAAACCGAACCGAAAAAATTGAATTAAATATATAATTATTCTTATTTTTTAATTTTAGGCTACTACTATCTCTTGAATCATAGTCATTGAAGTCAATCTATTAAGCTTTTATGGAAATCGAATGCGGCATGAACTTGATTAACATATCACGGAAGTATTGACATAAAATGTAGGGAGCGAAAGTAGTTGTAAATTGGTGAAACTTTAAATGGTCATAACTATGCGCTCGGATGTCCGTTTTACCCGATTTGTTTTTTGATTTTGGGTATTTTTTCAAGACGGGTCCGGCCAAGGCGGTTTGGCTAGCCAATTTGTATGAAAACGTCTGTTTTCCCAATCAATTTGTGTTTTCCCCCAAATCGGTTTCTAATTTTCCTTTTTCTTTAGTAAACATCTCACGATACACAATAGATTTCAACGTCGAAATTTCATGGTAGTGTAGGTGTGAATGTCAATTTCAGTTTTGGAAAGTCAATTTTTTTTAAAAAATAAAAAATTCCTTGATCCGACCCGACGCGCCCCACTAGAAAAAACTGATATAATCCGATACGTTCGGCGATATAAACCGAACCAATTTTTATTCGGTTCATATTTTTTAGATACAAAACCAAACCGATATACGTCCACCCCCTAATTATGCATTCACGATATTGCTGCGAAAATAGCTGGCGAATTCTACTACGTAGAATTTAAAATACACTAATAGTGTACAAATTGTTTACACTCTATATATGTAGTTTGATTGTAAGCCAGTTAGTATTATTTATGTAGCGACATATGTAGCGACATATGTAGCTTTGCGATATCGGGTTCATCTGAACCCTCAACCCAGTAGTTTCGATGTGGAACATATTTTTAATAAAAAAATCACTAATATTGCAACAAATATTAGATATGAATCCAAAATTTTAAAAATATAATGAATTAAATGCTAAAAATCTTAAATGTTGAACCCGTAGAAATTAAATTCAGAATCCTCTTCTTCATTTATATCAAAGTTGACAACTAATTCTTATGAGCATCAATAATTACTATCTTATAAGTAATTTGATTATGTAATTTCTTTTATATCGAGGATTGCGGGAACTTAAACCCATTCAAATATACAAATAAGAGAAATTCTAGCCTTTAATGAAAAATGAAATAAAACGCTACTTCTATAATATAAGTACATTTTTAGGCAGACAACTTTTTGTTAACATTGAATCCTATGGACTGCCGAAGTACTACACATTATTTGTAACGAAATCATGTTTGACTTAATTATCTGAAAGCAAATGGTTTTGTCTCGAATCAAGATCAAAACTTGAATTGTTTTCTTATGAGAAGAGATAACAAGACATTAAAGAAAACACGTTTTCATAATTATGGATGCATCCCAACTCTGAATGTGGCAAACGGATAGTAGTTGAAACCATTGAATGCACATCATCAATGTAAGAGCAAGAGTGAATATTTGCTGCAAGAAAATGCTAGTATATAAAGCCCTTTACCTCTTAATGCCATTTGCTCAAATCAGTTGTCAGAAAACAGAAAAAAAGGTCACGCAATTCAGAAATTATTCCTTGAAGATGATAGGTGAGGGAGTGAGGGTAGGGGTGTTAGCATTGCTTTGCTTTCATGTCCTTGTGGGGAGTGTTGCTCTCGCTAGAAATGTGAAAGATTTTGAGGATGAGAAGTTTTGGACCCTTGGTAAGGGAGGGGGATTTGGTGGTGGTTTTGGCATTGGTGGAGGTTTTGGTGGTGGGGGTGGTGGAGGTTTTGGTGGTGGCGGTGGTGGTATTGGTGGTGGTTTTGGAAAGGGTGGTGGAATTGGGGGCGGTGCAGGAGGTAGGGGTGGAATAGGTGGAGGCATTGGAGGAGGAGCTGGTGGTGGTGCAGGAGGCGGGGAGGAATAGGTGGAGGCATTGGTAAAGGTGGTGGTATTGGCGGAGGAGTTGGTGGCGGTGGTGGAATAGGTGGAGGCATCGGTAAAGGTGGTGGCATTGGAGGAGGCGCTGGTGGTGGTGCAGGAGGCGAGAGTGGAATAAGTGGAGGCATTGGTAAAGGTGGTGGCATTGGAGGTGGATGTGGTATCGGTGGAGGAGCTGGTGGTGGTGCAGGAGGAGGATTTGGAAAAGGCGGTGGTGTTGGAGGAGGAATTGGAAAGGGTGGAGGCATTGGAGGGGGTCTAGGTAAAGGTGGAGGCATTGGTGGAGGAGTCGATGGTAGTGTTGGAGGAGGAATTGAAAAGAGTGGTGGCGTTGTGGGTGGTATTGGCAAAGGTGGTGGCGTTGGCGGTGGTGTTGGAGGTGGAATTGGAAAAGGTGGAGGTATTGGGCGGTATTGGCAAAGGCGGTGGTATTGGAGGTGGGCCGGTGGTGGCGTGGGTGGAGGAGTTGGTGGTGGCATAGGTGGAGGAGTTGGTGGTGGTATTGGAGGTGGGATCGGTAAAGTGGTGGCATAAGAGGTGGAATTAGAAAAGGGTGGCGGCATTATGGATGGTATTGGCAAGGTGGTGGCATTGGTGGTGGTGTTGGAGGTGGAATTGGAAAATGCGGTGGTATTGGTGGAGGTGGAGGAGGCTGGTGGTGATGTTGGAGGTGGGATCGGTAAAGGTGGTGGCATAAGAGGTGGAATTGGAAAGGATGGCGGCATTGTGGATGATATTGGCAAATGTGGTGGCATTGGTGGTGGTGTTGGAGGTGGAATTGGAAAAGGCGGTGGTATTGGTGGAGGTGGAGGAGGCGGTGGTGGTGTTGGAGGTGGGATTGGTAAAGGTGGAGGCATAGGAGGTGGTATTGGCAAAGGTGGCGGCATTGGTGGAGGAGTTGGTGGTGGCATAAGCGGAGGAGCCAGGTGGTGGTGTTGGAGGTGGAATTGGAAAATGTGGTGGTGCATGGTGGAGGAGGTGGTGTTGGAATTGGAATTGGAAAAGGTGGTGGTATTGGTGGAGGAGTTGGTGGTGGCGTGGGAGGAGGAATCGGTGGTGGTGTTGGAAGTGGGATCGATAAAGGTGGTGGCATGGGAGGTGGTATTGGAAAAGGTGGTGGCATTGGTGGAGGAGGTGGTGGTGGCATAGGCGGAGGAGTCGGTGGTGGTGTTGGAGGTGGAATTGGTAAAGGTGGTGGTATTGGTGGGGGCGTAGGTGTAGGAATTGGTGGTGGAATCGGTAAAGGTGGAGGCATAGGATGTGGTATTGGCAAAGGAGTCGACATTGGGGGGGGAGCTGGTGGTGGCATAGGCGGTGGAGCCGGTGGTGGTATTGGAGGTGGAATTGGTAAAGGTGGTGGCATTGGCAAAGGTGGTGGTGTTGGTGGTGGCGTGGGTGGAGGTGTCGGCGGTGGTGTAGGAGGAGGAATTGGCAAGGGTGGAGGAATCGGTGGTGGTGCGAGGAGGAGTCGGTGGTGGTATCGGAGGAGGTGTTGGTGGTGGTGCGGGAGGAGGAGCCGGTGGTGGCATTGGAGGAGGTGTCGATGGTGGTGCAGGAGGAGGATTTGGCAAGGGTGGCGGCATTGGTGGAGGATTTGGTGGTGGTGGAGGAGGAGTTGGTGGTGGAATTGGAGGAGGTGCTGGAGGTGGATTTGGTGCTGGAGGTGGTTTTGGTGGAGGAGGTGCCGGAGGTGGATTTGGAGGCGGATTTGGTGCCGGAGGTGGTTTTGGTGGAGGAGGTGGCGGTGGAATTGGAGGATATCACTAAACATCCTCCAATAGTAGTATTAACACAAAATTAAGCTACTATCATTTTATTCTTGAAATTGTAATTCATGAGTATTTTATTATATGAAATGAAATCATACTACTTCTATTCATTAATAGATACTGTGGTTACATGCAACATTCTCTTCTTTATGATGCACGTACAGCCTTCATCAAATGCATGAAACTGAAATATAATGCTGATGTGCAAGAAATATGGGGCCAAAAATGAATATTATAAACTGAAATATTAGTTTAAATCTTGCTCTGATTGTCACAAAATTTTGTTCTTGTCTTATGCACTTGAAGGCAACAATTCTAACATTTCAGTGAGAATATTCTAAGTGCTGCACTTCAACAAGAGGTATAATGAAAATTTTGTAAGAGTTAGTTAATGTGAGTTTCAATATTCATATGTTATAGTTGTCCACTTCTTATTTCTTCGAAAAGAAAATTGAACAACAGCTGAGGCTTAATATATAATTCGATGGAGGGATATTAATAAAGTGTCTTGCAATATATGACATGATCTATAGATTTCAAGAGATCAGTGTGAACTCATATATATATATATATATATATATATATATATATATATATATATATATATATATATATATATATAACGATGATCCTCCAAAAAGAAGAATGTTGCCAAATCTAATTAACGAAATGCGAGTTTGACTTGGTTGTTTCAAATATGGTCATTCTTCATTGAACACAAACCAACAAAAATAATCAATGCTATTGGATCCTATACTTCTTGGTCATATTCTTCATGATCCACCTGTCAAAAGACAATAGGACTTTAATTTAGTATACTGCTAAAGACCTAAAGTCTTCATGGTAGTGAATTGTACTTAACATAAGTATGTATATAAAATTTTAATTTATTTTTGGCTAATAGTAATATCAGGCCGGTTTGCACGCACCTCAATTATTTAATCGGATACCTGTTAGCTCCTATAAATACATGTAGTGGATAAGTCTATCAAGAAATATAAGAAGAAATCATGGAGTATTAAGTTGTATCTGCTGGCTCTGAATTGTGCAATGTGCCTTTCAATATCTTTGTTCATCTGACCCTTCATTAAATGGGTATTGCAGGTTGAGAAATGGTTGTTGCTTGATATATGTAAAATTTTGCAAGAACTAGAGATGGTTTCAATCTGGACAAAGTATGTATTCATAAGTTAATCTAGATGTTATAAATGTCCAATATGGAAGGCATAATGTAACTTGGTAATTTGCAGGTTAATCTATCTAGTGGCAGAAATTTTTATAAGAAAATCCACAACTATGCAAAAGTGTAACACATAGGATTCAAATATACATGATTACACTAGAAATTTTCCTTCGACAAATTATACATATACTAAAATTATTATATTTGTATAATATAATTTTTCGAAGAAAGATATTCAATTGAACCCTATTCAGACCATGTATAATGAAAGATCTTGTATCTTGTGAATGAATTGCAAAATATTGGTAATTATAAAATTTGGATCCAAAATGATGACATACATAGGGAAGCAAAGGTTTATAGGAGTGATTTACACCAAATGATTTTTTCTTTCTCTTAATGAAAAGAATATCTACTAAGTAATACTACTTCTTACTTTATTCTATAAATTTATTTACCAAAATTGAATATCAGACATGGTTACTTGGTAAGATATCTGTGGAGGAGTGCCGTAGAGTGTGATAAGATGATTGAGAATTTTTATTCAAACATCGAGAATTGACAACATTTCCATAAAGAACATTTTATCCCCTTTGTGGGTCAAATCGATATGAATCCGAATTCGTTAAGAGCATGTAGATTTCAGAATGTCGAATATTTAAATTATATAACTTTTTATTAAAAGAAAAATAATTAGTGTAATTGATTTGGCTTTAAGAATTGGTTAAATTAAAATAGGGTTATGAACTAGTAAATATTTATCCGTATTGGTGTTTGCATCAAATTAGTATAACTTATTGTAGTTAAAAAGTTTAATAGAGTGAATATACACACTAATTAATTGTGATTAAGTGATAGTTGTGTATATATTCATACACATGACGTGTATCTATTTGTTTGGTGTAAACTATTAGTGCAAGTAAATATTTACCTATGGACTATACAATAACAGAAATATTCACTAAGAAGTTGAAAGAGAATAAAGGAAAAATTCTATGGCTTGCACTTCATAATAGGTTTTTTACTGTGGACAGATTAATGAAATGGGGTATCCAGATATCACCAGACCGTTTTTTTTGCTCAACTTGCCAAGAGAAAATCTATTCACATCAAAGTATATGGAGTACACACATGATATGAATATTGGAAGTTGGAATGAGAAAATCAAGTGGCTATCTTCTATGATCAAACAGGAAAAAGCAAAAACTTTAATAATGGGATTCTTATTTGCTACTACAGTATGCCATTTGGATCGAGAAAAATAATAGAAGGTTCAACCATCGTAACAAAAGGAGACACAAGATAGCTTCATAGTCCAAACGAGCTAGTTTGTACAGAAGGACTTACTTTCGTTGAATGAAAAAATTTCTGTTTTGACCACAAAAAAAAAGAGAATAAAGAAAAAAGTTTGTCACTTTATCTTTGTTAGTGATGTCCGTCTATTATGACCCCCTATTTGGATGATTGTTTCCCATGATTCATTATTGTATAGTTTTTATTGATATCATGTTTGTTTTTATTGTTCTTAAAGTTATATTGTATGATGTCTTAAACTTTTTGTAATTATGTGATTATATAATCATAAAAAAATCCAATTTTTATAAGCACGAATATTGTGATTTTTGCATTATTTCTTATTTCATGTACATGTTATAACCCCCACCCATCCGTACACACCCCACCCTCACCTTCCGCCACCCACCCAGCCACCACCCACCACCCACTACCCCCACACCCACTACCACCCCACAACCACCCACCCCTCCACCACCTACTTATGTTTTAGAGTTCCTATCTTATCTTTTACTCAAATTTTATTATGAGTAAAATATATAAACTATTCCCTCTGGATTGAAAAGAGTGTCCACTTAGCCATTTGCACACTCCTTAAGAAAATACTAACTTCTAAATAAAAATAGGTAATTTGACTAAAATATTTCTAATTAAATAGATATTGGAATTTGATGACCTAATATTTAATAAGGAAAATCTGAAAAAATAAGGATTATTCTTTCTTGATTTGGTAAGCGGACACTCTTTTTAATCTGGAAAAAAAGGCAGAATTGACAATCTTTTTAATCGATTAGTTTGTAATTAAGGTTAAAATTATTTTAGTAAACTTACATGTTATTATATAGTGTCATATAATTAAATCAAATAAAAAAAACTTTATTAAACTACAATAAATAATATAGTCTATCCAAATATTATATTTATTAATATTGTATAACATAATACGCTACTGATAGGATACAATTCAATACAATATTATATGAAAAGAGTGTTAGAAAAGAAAAGATAAAAGAAAGGCTACAGCCCTAAAACCCCTTTAAAACCCTTTACATTTCTGGCTGTGTTCATTTTCATTGCATCAAATTCTTACAACCAAATTCCAGTTACCAAGGCAAAAAGTACTGATGCTAAACTCTATGTTCTGTAAACCCTTTAATTCATACCTCTGCATGTCTTTCAAAGTGATAGAAATTAACAAATGAATTGTTAAGAAAATAATGTTCAGTTTTTCCTTCTCCTTCAATTTGGGTTTGTTTCTTGAAATTATTCAATTTGGGTTATGTAATAGTCATGTTTTTGAAGCATTAAACTATGGTTGGTTCCATATTTTAACTACATATTTCAAGATTGCTCCTTTTTGTTTAGGCGTTTTCATTTTTCTTTTGAATGTTTTTAGAGGATCAAGAATGTAACTAAATAGAAAGGTATGGAGTTCGAGTATTAGGCTAGAAGGTTAGTAGATAGCCGAGGGTGCTCCTATTAGTGGTATCTAGCTAGTTTTCACTTAGTTTCTTTTCCTCTATGGGTATTAGTATTTGTTGTCTCGTTTGCATGTATCTTGCTATTGTGCTATCTTATTTGTACTTGTTATCTTGCTTCAAACGCTTTCCTTTCTTTTGAGCCTAGGTCTATCGGAAAAAACCTCTCTACCTCACAAAGGTAGGGTAAGGTCTACCTACATCTTACCCTCTTCAGGCCCCACTTGGTGGGATTATACTGATTATGTTGTTGTTGTAATGCAACTAAACATATTCAAAGATTTGTTTTTTTCAGGTTATTGTCATTTCCCAAAAAGGGGGCATTTTTAACCTATAAAAGTCATTCTGGTGGTTTATTGAGTTAAAAAAATGCCAGACATTGAAGGGCTTGTGAATGATTTTGTTGCAAAGCTCAGCAAACGGTTAGTGCAGTGATAGAATTGTTCAAAAAGAAGTACATTAATTGTTTTGTTTGATTGACTAATTAAGTTATCTGCTTTTTTTGTTTTGAATGATAGTAAGGTTGAAGGGTCACAAGCAACTTCGCGGTTAACAGCAGAGTTGCTTCGTTCTGTAGTTTCGTTGCAAAGACTGCCACCTACCAACCCTTCTGCAGTGCTAATTGAAGCTGTAAGGGGTATAGGTGTGAAATTGATTGCTGCCAACCCTGTTGGTAAGCATTTTATCTGCTAATAAAAGAATAACGATCTCTTTGTGGAAGTTTGATGTTCCAGAATAGAATTTATCCTTATATGTTAGTTTAATGATTTATCTATCCTAAATGGTAGTGGGGAATTTGGATGCTAGAGACGTTTTTAAAGCATATCTTTTGGTACAGGCCATTTGTGTACCAAAACAACGACAAAATTCTGTCAATGATGTATTTGCTTTGTGTTTTGTTTGATAACAGTTGCTTCACTGCTCCATTTTTTGCGAAACTTTGAATGTGCCTGGTTAAGTAGTTGTGTTAACGTTGTTTAAAAGTCATGTGTAGGACACATTTGAGCCCTAAGTCATTAACTGCTGCTGTTGCATTTTATTTGTTTCATTTCGGGACTCAAATGTGCTAACATATTGTGCCATACTTACCATGACATTTTTTTGACCTAAATCTTGAGGGTGCGATACTGCAGGAATAAGCTCTTGCTCAGTGTGCGAGATTACATTTAAGGCTGGAACTTGAGTTTGGTGTTCTGATGTTAATATCAAAGAAGTCAAAAAAAGCTGATGGCTCTTATGCAAATTTGTGTTGATTTTAAACGTGACAGTGTTGTTCTTTTCACAAAATTCAGATGCACTAATAAGGAAGTATTTCTTAAGATGTAAACTGACAAAAGGAACATAGCAGTCAGATATTGTAGTTTGTTTTATCACCATGAGTTTGAAACTGTTCCTGACCCTAAGAAAGTAGGAAAAAAGAAAAAAGAAAAAAGATCAGAAATTGATAAAGCTGGCCCTCACAGGCATGTGGATAGATTAGCTGAAAAGGTTCCACCTGTTACTCGTCTCCATTTTATGTGGTGGCGTTTGATTGGGCACGGAGTTTAAAACCAAAGGAAGTCTTTCGACACATAACTAAATATATGCAAAGTACCAACATTAACCTTACTACCAACAATTAAATGAGGTGGTGAGAATTTCACATGTCCTTTCATATTTCTTTCTCCTCATAAAAGGTGAATTTTTATGTCAAGTAGGTCTCAACAAATCATGTCATGAAGGGGTAAATAGGATGATAAGTTTAAACAATTTCTAAATACAAAAATGCGACAATCTTTTTGGGGCAGACTCAAAAGAGTAGCGTGTCACATAAAATGGGACGAGGAAGCACTAATTTCGGTGTAGATTTTCCACATTTATAATGCTTTATGTGAAAAGCATTTAGGACTCCTATTGTTGTCTTGTACTTTGATTATCTTGTTTTTGTCGTTATTTTCATTTTCATATTGCTTATCCTTCTCTGACCTTTTGTTGTGTTTTCGCTTGAGCCGAGGGTCTTTCGGAAACAGCCTCCCGTGGTAAGATCTGCGTACACTCTACCCTCCCCAGACCCCACATTGTGGGATTTCACTGGGTATGTTGTTGTCATTTAGGACTCCTATAATGAGATTAGAAGTGGCCATCGTCCTCTATTGGTATATCTACGAAAGCTTCACTGTTATTCAAGCATATACATGCTTACTTTCTTATGTTCATTTCATATGTTCAACTTCTTCTGCTACTGCTATATTAGCAACGGTTAGGAGTAGCACGGTTTTCGACTTATACCTCCTGATATGCCTGTATCTTTAGGGTCCTTCATTTCTATACCAGTGGCATCACATTGTATTTCTCTTTGTATAGCTGAATCTCTTTTTATTGTTGTCAAACTTTGGTCCTTATTATGATATGCAATGTTAGTTCCTCTTCTCTCTGTCCCAGCTAAGACATATAAATCTGCTATGCTAACTATTTATGCACGTGACTGATTTCACGTCTCGGGCCCGTGACCTATAGCCTATAGGTTAGGTGGAGACAATTTTACCATTGACCTATAGCCTATAGGTTAGGTGGAGACAATTTTACCATTGCTCCAAGATTCCTCTTCATTTGTATGCATATGTACATATATGATATATATGATACTCATAATGTATGTGTACTATTGCATGCTTTGTTTATGAAAAAAGAACCGTTCCTCCCGCCATTTGGATAAGTTCTAGATAGTTTATCCTCTTAAAATCGGATAGACCTGGTCGTTGGTTTCAATGCAAGGATTGTCAACAATACTTTAAATTGAATATTTATAGCGAATTGATGACCTTTAAAAGCACTCTAAAAGTCTAAATTAAGTAATCATATTTGTTGATGAGACTGTATAAAATGAATATTCATCAAATTTACTATTTTCCGATTTGTTCTTCCATCGATGGGGCCTTAACACAAAATGAAAAATCGGAAAAGTGATTCATTTCCCTTTCTAAGAGGAGTAGAATCTTTATGACAAGAATGGTGTATAACCAAAATTTGATGAAATTGCAGAGCTTGCTGTTGGAAATATTGTTAGGCGTATTCTTCATATTATCCGGGAGGAGGATCTTTCTCTTTTTATCAGTAAAACAAGCGAGTTAGATTTAGCTGCAAGTGATGATGAAGGAACCATGTACCAGGATTATGACCCAACTCAGTCTGCTGTTGCTGCTGCAGCTAAAAGCTTTTTACGATCTCCCTCATTGCATGCACTTCTGGAGAATATGCCGGATAAAGCTGTACCGAGTAACATATACACCTCATCTTCAGGTGGAGATTCTGAAGAGAAAAGCAAAGGTTAGCGCTCATGTGCTACATGAATTTGACGCAATTTAACTGCAATCATTTTTTAGTTTCAGTACTGAATTATCTGTTATTCTGTGCAGCTGATAAACTTTCCATGACTCGGAAGTTAAAGCATGACGTTATTGAGGCAATTAACATATTAATTGAAGATATTGATACTTGTCATGAGCTGATCGCAGAACAGGCAGTTGAGCATATTCACCAAAAGTATTTACCTTTCACACGTACTGGAAAATATGCCTGTATCGTGTTATGCACGCTACATATTTCAAGTACATTTAGAGCATGATTTGAACACTGTAAACGGATATTGTCATTTCGCTGTTTCTCCGTAGTTTGTTGTCCAAGTTTTTCCTTTTGGAGTTCACAAAAATTGTGATAATTCCAAAGGGTTTTCTCTTTGGACTTACCGCTGGGTGCGAGGCAACACTTCTCTTTCTGGATAGACATTTTTATCCGATAAATTAACACATTGTCCATCAATGACAAATCTACTGTTCCAACCTTACTGTGAAGATGATAAATATAGGGCTTAAGCCTAAATTTTTTACAACATACACGGTTGCTGTCCCTCTTCACATTGCTCCAGGGTGATACTAGTTACAATCCTAATTGCAATTGCAAATGTTCTTTATTTGTTCTTTTCCTCCCTCTATTGGTGGCATATAACTGCATAGTTGTGGCGAACATGTCTTTTCCAATCAAAATGTGACAGCTAATTAACAAATGCAATTTTTTCAGCGAAGTAATACTAACATTAGGTAGTTCAAGAACTGCCTTTGAATTCCTCTGTGCTGCAAAAGAGAAAAAACGGTCTTTTCGGGTGGTTGTTGCAGAGGGTGCACCGAGGTTAGTGGAGTATTCTGTAATTTCCAAGAAAGAAATGAACCATGAATCTTTTTTTTTCATATTAACAGTAAAATTTCCCCTGTGCTCATCAGGTACCAGGGGCATGCTCTTGCAAAAGAGCTGGTAGCAAGAGGTCTACAAACTACAGTTGTAACAGATTCTGCTATTTTTGCAATGATTTCTAGAGTAAATATGGTAGGTAACTTTCTGGATTGGCCATTTTATGCGTAGTATCTATATCTGTACTTGGGCTACCTGTGCTCAGAATCCTAACCTTGTTGTGTAGGTTATAGTGGGAGTTCATGCAGTGATGGCCAATGGTGGTGTCATTGCACCTGTTGGAATGAACATGGTTGCACTTGCCGCTCAAAAGCATGCTGTTCCATTTGTCGTAGTTGCTGGCATTCACAAGGTATCTGAGCTTTACTGTCTCTACATATTAACTATCAAAAAGGTATTGAGGTAGAGGGGGAAAAATAGATAGAGAAGTCATGTGAGCTATCAACTCGTACAGTCCAGCCGTTTAAGTGGCTGTTCTTTTACTCTTAACTATTGGCGGTGTCTATACATCTTGCTGACTATCACTCTCATAGCCTATTTGGCCAAGTTTCTGAAAGCCAAAAGTGTTTACTTTTTTTTTTTTGCTTATTTTTGAAGAGCAGGGCAGGTTTGAAGTGGTTGACTAAGTTGTTTAACGTCATTTTAAGACGGCGAGAATGCCCGAAGAATGGAGGTGGAGCACAATGATTCCTTTGTACAAGAACAAAGGTGATATCCAGAGTTGCAACAACTATAGGGGTATCAAGCTGCCAAGCTATACTATGAAAGTTTGGGAAAGGGTCGTGGAGATGAGGGTGAGAAGAGTGTCTATTTTCGAGAACCAGTTTGGATTCATGTCGGGGTGTTCGACTACAGAAGTCATTCATCTGAGGTTGGTGGAGCAGTATAGGGAGAGGAGAAGAGACTTACATATGGTTTTCATCGACCTAAAAAACGAGGCATACGACAAAGTCCCGAGGGAGGTTCTATGGAGATGTTTGGAGGTTAGAGGTGTACCTGTGGCGTACACTAGGGTGATCAAGGATATGTATGATGGAGCCAAGACTAGGGTATGGACAATAGGATGAGACTCGGAGCACTTCCCAGTGATGATGGGGCTGCACCAGGGATCAACTCTTAGCCCATTCTTATTTGCCCTGTGATGGATGGACTGACGCGACAAATTCAAGAGGAAGTGTCAAGGTGTATGTTATTCGCAGACGACATAGTCCTGAATGATGAGACTTGTAGTGGAGTGGACGCTAAGCTGGAGGTTTGGAGACAGACTCTGGAGTCTAAAGGGTTTAGGCTAAGTAGGATCAAGACAGAATACTTGGAGTGCAAGTTCAGTGACGGGAGCAACCTTGAGACAGACGTGGAGGTGAGGTTTGATACTCGGGTCATTCCAAAGAAATGAAGCATCAAGTACCTCGGGTCTATAATCTAAGGGGATGTAGAGATTGATAACGATGTCACATATCGTATTGGGGCAGGGTGGATGAAATGGAGGCTCACATATGAAGTTTTATGCGACAAAAAGGCACCACCAAAACTTAAAATCAAGTTCTATAGAGCGGTGGTTAGACCGACTATGTTGTATGGGGCAGAGTGTTGGTCAGAGAATCGGTATTGATATACCGATTCGATCCGAGCTCTTGGAATTAGAATATATTGAGCAGCGGATCGCGAAATCTTGGTGATCTTCTCTATCTAGTGAATGCTCAAGACTTCGCACATCCAAAGGATGAAAGTTGCGGAGATGAGGATGCTGAGATGGATGTGTGGCCATACAAGGAGGGATATGATTAGAAATGATGATATCTGGGACAGAGTGAGTGGCTTCGGTGGCAGATAAAATGCGGGAAGCGAGGTTAAGATGGTTTGGGCATGTGCAGATGAGAGACACAAATGCACCAGTGCGGAGGTGTGACAAGTTGGCTATGGATGGGTTCATAAGGGGTAGAGGTAGGCCGAAGAAGTATTGGAGAGAGGTGATTAGACGGGATATGAAGCATGTGCAACTAATTGAGGACATACCTTAGATAGGGGGTTGTGGAGGACACAAATTAGGGTAGAAGGGTAGTAGGTAGTCGAGCGTAGTCCTACTTACGTTTGCAAATTGGTAGTTGTAGTGTTTTTTTTTAGTGTAGGCCCGCTTAGCCTATCATACTAATAGGCGCAATATTGCTGTATAGTTCCCTGTAGTTTGATTTCTGTTGCTATGTGTCATTTAGTGTACTTTGTATATCTTATTTAAATGCGTTAGTTACCATATCTTATTTAAATGCGTTAGTTACCATATCTTATTTAAATGCGTTAGTTACCATATCTTATTTAAATGCGTTAGTTACCGCTCCTTTTTCTAGAATGTGCTATCATGCCTTTTTTGCTTTGATACCAACATTTTCATATTGCTTTAATTTTTTGGCCGGGCCGACCGTTTCTCTTGCCTTGCTTGTGCTTATGCTTTATCTTGAGCCGAGGGTCTCTCGGAAACAGTCGCTCTACCTACCAAGGTAGAGGTAAGGTCTGCGTACACTCTACTCTCCCCAGACTCCACGTTGTGGGATTTCACTGGGTATGTTGTTGTTGTTGCTTATTTTAGATAGTTGAGGTGTTTGACCAAGCTTTTAGGAAAAAAAGTGGTTTTGAGTAAAGTAGAAGTTGTTTTTCAGAAGCTAAAAAAAGTAGCTTTTCCGCATAAGAACTTTTGGAACATTGGTCAAGCACAAATTGGTGCTCCAATATTAGCCGAAGTTCTTTAAAAATTGATTAGCCAAACACAAACTGCTACTCTCCAAAAGTACCTTTTGGAAAAGCACTTTGAGAAAAGTAGATTTTGGAAGCTTGGCCAAACGGTCTATCAAACTAGAAGGCATCTGATAGCATGACAAGACCTCAGCTTTTCAGATTTGCTAATAGATGTTAAGAACCTTGAAATGATGTAGAAAGTTGATGTTAGGCTTTGCGGATTCTTGAATTCCTTCACGACTTATCCATTTTGAGTTAATTTCACCATAAAGTAATCCTTTTATATTTGCCACTTAATGCAGCAAGCACTTTGTCTACTTTTCACTGTACTTTTCATTAGCTAATCCGTTTAACTGTTTTCTTTCTGTTACAGTTGTGCCCTTCTTATCCACACAATCCAGAGGTTTGTCTGAACGACATGCGATCCCCTGCTGAACTTCTTGAATTCGGGCAATTTTCAAACTGCATGGAATTTGGAATGGATAGTGGGGCTCCTCTTCAAGTTGTTAACCCTGGTTTTGATTATGTGGCACCTGAGCTTGTCAGCCTTCTCATCACTGACATGTAAGGATGCTTTACCATTTTCGAATATTTACTTCGCTTTGCAACAACGATGCCTCAATCCATGAACTAATTTTGGCTCGCACAAAAAATATAGCCTTGGATGATACTGTTCTACATTGTATCCTATACTAAAATACGGGAATCTTCTACTTTGCTGTTTTTACTAAATGTTAAATAATTAATTCATGTAGCACTCAGGATCGTTGAAGTTTAATTTGTATTTTAAAAAAAGGAAAAAAGAAGACCATTGCATTTTAAACTCCACCAAAATTTATGTACATAAAAAAAATCTACTTTCCAGAAAGAAAATGATTCAAAGTTTTACATGCAAAAGTTTGGTGTATTTGGACTTAGACGGGCTCAAGGGAGCAACATGGATAGTGAGGCATGTAGCCGACCCCACCTTGCTTGAGATCGAGGCTAAGTGGTTGTTGTGTTTAAGGGGCAGAGTGTAAGGGGAATTCGTAAGTTATTATTTTGCCACGTTAGGGATCAATTATCAGTTTTATGATAATAACTCCTTGCATCTTTCTTACTTACAGTGGAGGGCATAACCCGTCATATATGTATCGTCTCATTTCGGACTACTATTCAGCTGATGATTTTGATTTGCAAGGGAGGATACATAAGTGAAGGTGATTCTTTCTTTCTTTAAATTCTGGCTATGACTTTCCAATAATCTTTTCTGATCAGGAATGACTTTCCAATAATCTTTCTGAACATTAAACATGTTGTTGGCCATTTTTGGTAAAGGAAATTGACTGCTTCATCAAAGAAAGACTTAAGTGATGCTTTTGTCAGATTAAATGGAAAACATTTATGCACCAAATCAATGAGTGCATGACTTGTTATTTTATCACATTACTTTTATTATTTTACCATGGTTAGTTAACTATCTTCTGTACAAAATGTTAAAAAATAATCTCTTGATAAAACGTCAAATAAAATGCGTCAGAACCTATAGCATAACAAGAACTATAAACAAGGAAGGAAAATCAAAATAAAATTTTATCTCAATTGTTGACCTACTGCTCTTCCTAGTGTTATATTAACTTGATTTGGTGCTTATATTGAACAAGTTTTTTTCTATTTCTAAAATCAAATTGTGTTTGCAATTTACTATGTATCTTGGTCTATTAAACTCTTACTATGACCATACAAAAACTTGTGTGATTTTTGCTTAATGAGTTTTATGCTAATGCAAAAAGTATGCTGAAGCTCCTTACTAACTTTAAGCAATACATGCT
The DNA here is from genome assembly GCA_029783415.1 of Anisodus acutangulus. Lineage (NCBI taxonomy): Eukaryota > Viridiplantae > Streptophyta > Magnoliopsida > Solanales > Solanaceae > Anisodus > Anisodus acutangulus. The sequence goes on from CM056509.1 coordinate 1,756,380, forward strand.
GGTTTCAGATATCTTTTGGAAGGCTCATTCTTATTCTAAGGAATTCTAAAGGACTCTTTCATATTGCATCAATGCTGGAAAGATTAGACTATTGCCGACTTAGCTGCAGAAGGCGACTGATGCAGGGCAAGTGGCAACCAAAAAATCAAATGGAAATTGTTAATTTTTTGCTACGTCTTTGTTATTTATGTTAAAGGAAAGCTCTAAATGAGCTTTAGCAAAAACTTTCAGAACATACTATACTTTGTTCAGACCAAGTTTTGACTTGTTTAATGTAATGTCCCAAAGAAGGTAATATAAGTTTGTTTTGTTCTTGCTATAGATGAATGTTTAGATGAACTACACCTCTTGAATTACATCAATCCTTGTATGCTTTTGTCTCTTGAATGTAAAGGTTGAACGAGTATCCCACACTCAAAAAGTGCCTCGCAGAAGTCTTTCCTAAATCACCCTGGTAACTAAGATAAACATCGAAACTCTTATACCTTCAATGCTCCCAAAGAGAATAGAGCCATCATTATCGGGAGGTTAAAGAGCATCAAGGGACCTTTCATTCCATTGTTTTGTTGTGCACACCAAAAGACGCCCTTAGTCCGCGACTAAGGAAAGTGGGGGATTATCTGAACTTCAGAAATGGAGTCTCTTTCATAGAGCTTATTAGTGAAATAGCCTGCATTTCCAGGCTAATTTTTTTTTTTTTAGTATAAGAGAATATCTTTAATATTCCTGGAAATTAGTTGATCAAGATATTTATGGAAAGTACATAAAAGGATATAATCATAACTCAACAAGCAATGCCAAAAAATATCAAGTATGATTTTTAAGGGCATCAAAACTAGTGGAGCAGTGGGCAAACAAAATATGATATCATGTTTCAGGTTCTACTTCTTTCTGAGATCAATTCCAGCCTTCTTGGCTACAGCATCAAGTCCATTTTTCTCAATGGTCTTTATGGCCTTTGTCGACAACCTCAGTTTCACGTAGCGCTTGCCTGCCTCCCACCAAATTCTCTTATACTGAAGGTTTACGAATTGCAACTTCTTCGTTTTGTGGTTTGAATGAGAGACCTTGTTTGCCCTGTTGGACTTCTTCCCAGTGAAGGGGCAAATTCTACCTGAAAAACAAAAGGTACTCTCTTCATATTCTTTACCATACTTGTCACACACCAAAAAAAAAAAGGCGCCAACATATTTAAGCACAACCTACAAAATGCAGCAAAGAAGGGAAAAAGAAAAGACCATGATGATGCAAGGCAAAGGATGCTTCAATTGGAATATTTGATTACTCTCGTCCCTAAAATCTGAATTTACCTATTAGCTCAAATGCTCTAAGAAGTTTTAGGTTTTAAAAAGAAAAAAGAATTCAGAATGCAGTTTTGACAATGATCGCAGCAACATAGAAAGGGAGTCAGAACAAGCAAAAGTTTTGGTGCTATAGTGCCTCTATGACTCTCATAATGTTCCTTTCATCAGTAAGCAAAATTCCAATAATAATCCAAAACGAAAACACACGGGTGCTGGACTTTACAGAAAGGAGTAGACCCTCTACAGGTTGTCATATAAAGAGAATGAAGTTACCAAGCTGTTCTCATCATATACAAAATGTTAATTTACTGTAGAAGGCTTACATGGTCAATGAGGATTCATATATAGCCAACCCTAACTTGTTTGGGACTGAGGCGAAGTTGTTGTTACTCCATAAGACTAACACACTAAACAACAACTACGCTTCAGTCCCAAGAAAGTGTTGGATCTAAAGTAGTACGGGAATAGTAAATAACTATTACAAGTGTTTCGAAAGGATAAACAATAAGGATTACAATAGCAACAAGCTTCTAGTAAATAAGAATTGTGACAACAACAAGTTTGTTGAGTTATTGAGTCAGTCTTGAATCTTTATACCAATTGCAGAAAGCTCTTTGAATTTTGATAACCTGAAATCAAGAGACACTAAATATGGAAGTGTTACAACTGTGTTGAGTCGAGGGATGACACTCTGTCTTTAAGACAAGATTGCCCCGTATACATGCATTTACGTTAGCGGGCAATAGTCTCCCAAGATAAAACAACAAACTATCATTTGTGCAAAACAAACACAAGTGATTCTAGCGAAGAAAACAAAAAACAAACGATTGCTAAGAGGAGAGGATTTGCAACAAAAATTTCAGAATTGTTGTTCTTGAAAAGTGTGTAGAATTGAGTCAAAGGCTTCAATTTATAGTAGTGTAAGAATGACCTCTTCAAGTGCCCATGTAATGGCCATTAAATGCCATGTAATGGTCCTTTAATTCACCACTTAATGCAGCCAAATAATGGCTGATTTATGGAGGAAAAACTGTCATTTTAATGTACCAAAACCTCTCCATAATCAGCCAAACTTTTGGACTTCCGTCGCACTTACTACCAGTGAAGCGTCGCGGCTATGCCACACTGGCGCCGCGGCGCCACTGCATGGCCGGCGCCACGGCGCTGGCCGGAGGTATCTCGGCGCCCCGGCTCCGTCCGGGTGGCGCCGCGGCCCTTTTCGGTGTTGCGGCCCTTCCAGACCCGTACCATCTTACACTTTGCACAATACTTCATTCGTTTGCCGACGTGGATCACTTGTTATTTAGCCAATAACCGTCCATTATTCTGTCTCAAACATTTACTTACGTACCAATATCTCTTTCACTAACGAAATTTACGATACTTGGCACTACGAGTGCATGTGTGTGGAAACGATGTTTCCGACGTGAGGGGCCTCAATTGTTCGAGTCATAAATAATGGGATAAACTTAATTCCACATTAGTAAATTTCCAACAGAAAGTTGGTATCAACTATATGAATCCTCACTAACCATGTTACTCCATTTAACTCATCTCAGGCGAGTACTAGCTAAGACGCTAAGACAACTTTAAAGAATTTACAGCTGTAGATTATCCTTCCAAAACTACAGCTCTCATAACATACTTTACAAGGCTCTCATTTCACTAATTAAGGTTGCTAAGCATAAAGATACAAGTGCAGAAAGGATGTTAAAAAGTTGCAGAGTGCAGAAGGTGGATTTGGGAGGTTAAATTGTTACCATCTTTTAGATAGCCAGAAACCCATCTGTAACTTTTGGACCACAATAAGTAGCAGTACTATGTTCCACTATTGGACTGCAAGTTCTACAAGAAGGCAAGCTGCAGTACAGGAAAACTTGCCAAAACGAAAATCCTGCTTATTATCACGAGAGGTGGAAAAGCAAGAAAATAGAAACTACCTCTAATCCCTCAACATTTATCGACACATGAAGCTCCGTCATTAGGCTGCATGGAGTTAATGAGACCTAAAAGGCCTCAACTCCAACCAGAAATATAACATCTTATCATCAGTGTACAACAACAACAACATACCCAGTGAAATCCCACAAAGTGGGGTCTGGCGAGGGTAGAGTGTACACAGACCTTACCCCTGCCTTGGGATTGTCTCTTTTTGTAGCTTAGACTCATAGTTGCACCACAGAAATGCATACGTTGTTAACCAAGAAATGCATCTTTTGGAGCATCTACATACTGTCTTTGAGATCACTTGGATACAATGTATGTGCTTTTTCACATGGACTGGGACTTGGAATTAAAACAAGAGGTTTCCTCTTGCAATCATCCAGTTACCTCAACGAATTTTAGTTCCAAGTCCAAGCATTTAAGTATTTTCCATGACATACAAGAAGTTCACAAAAGAGAGGTACTCCTGTATTTGAAGAAACAATAAATTGTCTATGCCATTTGATTGTCTATAATTTCTTCCTCCCTAAGTCTGTGAAAAAAAAAAGAATCGAGAAGAATAAACTCGGAGATCATTGAGCATATAAAGAAACCCAGTGGTAAACCTCCAAATATACATCACATTCTGTAAGTATTGTTCACCTTAATGCAGTAAGTGCAGGAATTCCTGTTAATCAATTTAATGTAGTCCATCAAACTCCTTTAATTTTGACGGGCGAAGTTGTCCTATCCCTATTTTCTTGTAACCATACACACATATTTAAACCCATCCAATGACACCCTTTAATCTCTCCTCTTGGAGTAAGAGTACATTAGAGGTTGTTTAGTATGGAAATCAGATAATACAGTGGTAGACTGTAATATGGATTTAATTAATACATGGATAGTGACATATAATCAAATTATATGTGTATTATAGTCAAGTGTTTAGCTTATCATACCACGGAATTTAACAAAATAATATAACTAATTTGCAACTGAACTAACTTTCTCCAACTTTAGCTATGACTTTGGATCCTCCACAATGTAAAGGACAATTTTTTATCCCCATATCAACAATACCACTTTCACTGGGTACTAAATAATCTACTACTCCCTCTGTCCCATTTTATATGAACGTGGTTGACTCGGCACATAGTTTAAGAAAGAAAGAAAGACTTTTGAAACTTGTAGTTTAAAACTAAGACATTGAGAAATGTGCGGTTATAAATCATTTCAGTAAGGAAAAAATGAGAAAATTAAAGTTACATTATTACTAAATATAGAAAGGTGTTATTCTTTTTGGACTGACTAAAAAGGAAAGAGTAACGTAATTGGAACGGAGAGAGTATGATGTTTTGTGTTGTCTGATTTTTTAAACACCTGTTACTAAATTGGGACTCTGATACAACTCACTTCATTAACAAAACCTCACAATTCATTCAAACAAACAAAACAACAAACACTTTGTAAACACAGCATTAAACCAAAAAGAAACACAGCAACAAAGAAAAAACAGAAAGAACACAAGAAAGGGGTAATGAACTTACGAGCAACTGGTTGAAGGGAAGGCTTGAAAGGAACAGAAAGTGGAGCAGGAGAACTCAAATGGGTGCTTGAAATTTTGAGTCCACTCAATTGGGAACTTACAAAACTCAACTCTGAGCTCAGTTTCAACTTGGGTAATGCCTTTTTGGTCACTGAGAATGTTTTGTGACCACTCACCACTGGTCCTCTTAGGCTTATACCCGTCGTTATTGTTGCCATTTTGGTAAAGCAAGAATCTTTTTTGCACTTTCAAGAATGTTGTTTGGTTGAAGAAAGAAGTGAAGAGTGGATAAAGAAATGGATGTGGGTATGGTTTTATTTCTTGGCCTTTTGGTTTCTGCCTATAGATTATTGTGCATTTGTCTCTTCTTTCTTTTTTCTTTCTTTTTTCCCCTTACCCTAATGTATTTATTATAACTTCTCACTACTTTAAAGATATTTTCACTTAAAACTTAGAATTATACCCCTTCGTCTAGTTTTACTTGTCCACTATATTAAAAATACCAACCCAATTTTACTTGTCCACTTTAAAAAACTTCAAGAGATAATTTACCATTTTTTTCCTATTTTATTCTTAATATTAATAAGTCAAAATTTTCAATTTCTTTTTCCAATGCTCCACCCTTTAGTCTATTTTCATTGGTAATATGTGAATTGTTGGAACTCATGACTAAATTAATTGACTGCATATTTTTTTAGTAAGTTTTAATTATTTTTAATCATTAGGTAATTAGCAATAATTAGGAGTAATATGGTAAACTTTTTATTTTATTTTTGGTTTCTTAATAGTAGTGCCAACTAATATGTGACAAGTAAAACTGGACAAAAAATAATATTTTTGTTTAGTTTTTAATTATTTAAATTTTAATTAAAAAAATCAAAAAATGGAAGTTCAAGTTCACTAGTAAAATCTAGGTTGGTTAGGGCCGGACAAAACCCGAGCCCGGTGCCCTCGCCGACTCTCGCTTGAAAAAAATAATCTGGCGGGACTCTGAACTTCAGGAGACGATGTCTCGCGAGACCAGCTCGCCCAAAGTTCACGAGACCCGAAGCCCGCCCGCTTCCGCTCGACCCGACTCCCGCTCTTTTCCTCTTTGCAAAATGGGCATTGCACCAACGACCATTTTAGATTATGGTCATCAACTAGCCATTTTAGGCCCTCCCCAACCCCTACCCTTAATATTTATTTTTAACCCATGTTATTATATTTACACTTTAACCCAATTTTTCAACTATAAATAACTCATTTTCTCTTCATCTTTCTCACAAATCTTCCTACAATCTCTCTAATTTCTCAATATATCTCTCTACAAGTCTACATTGTTTGCTAAATATTCAATTTTATTTATTCATTTCGGGAATTGGTAGTGAAGTTGGGCAACTAGCGAGGATCTTCCATCAAGCAAAGTTTCAATTTTCAACCTTCGATTACACGCCGACGTTACGTCGACGCTTGGTACATTTTGCTCCTTCATTAAATTATATTATTGTCTCCGTTTATTTAGTTTAGATCACTTAATTTTATCATTTTTAATTATTTATTTATTTATTATCATAATTAAAATTGGAAGGATTAAAAGGTATGTTTAAGGGTAAGGGTAAAGGGTGCTTCTCTAGTAAATGCAGGGCAACCAGACAAGTACTTCTTCTAGTCATCTTATTCCTACACTGGATGATTTTGTTGATACTCAACATTTTCCTACAATACCATTAGATTTAGACCAGGAGCTATTTTACGGAACTCAAGACTTTAATTTAGCGATTTATCTAGATGATATACCCACTAATGTCAGATGACAACACACCCACTAGTGCACCTTCAACCTGAAATACCTCCTATTCCCCTAGTATGAGATTTAGGTCCAAAGAAACGACCATTAAAACTGATGCATGGACATTTTTTGATAAGGGACGAGAATCAAGTAGCCTATATGTAAAATTTGTAAAAATGTTTTAAAATTTAAAAACTCAAAAGGTCACTGGGACGGGGGTTTAATTAGACACGTGAGTAAGTGCTCATCCAAATAGGTATGCCCAAGACCAGGCTTCAAAAACCGGTGCGCAAACGCCCGCCTCCATCTGGGACAAGGTTCACATACGTCGTTCCATCAAGTACTGTGGTCAAATTAACCTCATAGCGGGGGGACTTGTAGGCTCTAAATACAATAAACATAGTAGATAGGGAAGCAATATCAAAATTAGTTCTTGTGGAGGGTTTGCCTTTTTCATTTCCTTCATCTCCCTGCTTTATTCATTACATTAGAGATATATATAATCTCGCTTTTAACTGCCTCCTAGATCAATCGTTAAGAGAGATGTGTATTTAAATTCATGCATGAATATCAACAATATTTACGCTTTTCATTATATCATTTTAATGGCAAAGTATCCATCACGCCCCGATATAGGTCGAAGTACTAATACCATGATTATTTAACTAACTTGTCATTGGATAGATTATAAATGGTCTATGCAAAAACGTATTTTAAGCGTGATAGATATATAGATTTATAGGCACACCGGTACTTTTATTGCGAAAAATATTTATCAAGTGTGCGATTATTACGGAATTACCGATAAAATTATGACTATTACATTAGATAACGCTTCTAATAACAATTACGCAATTACAATTTTAAAAATAGTTTAACTCCATCTTTTCCCGCACTATTTTCATAAAAATGTGCGTGACATATATATAACTTAATTGTAAAGGATGGTCTATCACTTTTTGAAGACATTCTTAGTAAAATACAATTTGCTATAAACTTTATTTTTAAAAGTAATAAAGTACAACGTAGAAAGAATATATAAAAATTTGTCATGATTGTGGACTACCTTTTAGAAAAATTCCACAAGTTAGTATCCAAGTAGGTGGAATTCTTTATACGAGCAACTACTTGTTGCTTATGACTATAAATTACCTATAACTTTATTTTTAACTCTCATAATAAAAGCCATCCTGATATGATTTTAGATAGTGATTGGGAAAAATTTCCTAACTTATTGTATTTTTAGAGAAATTTTTTCAAGCAACAAAAAGAATTTTCCGGATATATTATCCTACTATTTCAACTATGTTATTTTATATAACTCTAATATTTTTATTCCTTAGTGAATATATGGAAAAACCACTATAAGGCAGCTATTAAAAAAATATTTCTCAAAATAAAAAAATATTTTATTCCTATTCCTCTATTTATATTATTGGTTCTCAGATAAATCCTACCATTAAAATAGATTTACTAAATCACTAATTGAAACTATTTACGATTGTATAGAAGTACTACCACCTCCAAGTCCCAAAATCTAAATCACCCACCACCTATTGAACAAACTAAAGAAGAAGTATTGTCTAGCGTAGAACACCAATGCAAAATATATATAGATTTTATCAACAAGAAAATGCTAGTAACTTACCAAACTTCCATACCATCTTCTTCATCTTCAATACAACCTCACAAAAGACATGATGTTTTCGCTAGTATTGAAAGCCTCGAAATAGAATGTGCGTCGCATTCTACTACTAACCAAATTAGCGAGTTGGATATTTTGTTTTGCGTGGTTCTGCATCAGTATCAAGAAGTTATCAAATGAAGATGGACATGAAGACTTGCTTTGAAATCTTTGGAGGGGGAATGAGAAGACCTTCCGACACTTTCATTGATGGCTCCGAGATGTTTTGAACATTCAAGCTGCCAACTGGCCTGGAAGCGCTTTTTCTCAGCAGTAGATATCAAATAGGAGACCACAGACACTCATTAGTCGGAGACAGCTTGGAAATTGCAGTAATATTCAGAGATTGGATATGAGCGGAGCGGAGAAGGTGCGGTCAACCGGAGATCAACGAAGAAGATGATGAAAACTACAACGAAATCTTAACCGAAGGTAGTGGAAGCGACGTGGATCAATTTGACCAACAAATACCAATTCCAACTGAAGAACCACATGAAATCATCAAGCAATTAGAACAGGTTTTTTTGAGAATGTAATTTTTTTAATTGTAATTTTATTATGTAACTTGCAACTTTTGGACAACACCACAAAGTTGCAATTTAGATTTTAGACAATTGTATTTGTATTACAAAAAAAGCATATGTCTATTAAATAATATAAGAGGCACAAAAACAGCCATGTGATGTTTTTATTACACTATCTTGTTTTGTTTATTGAGTTTTTTTTATACATATGTTATTTAAAAAAAAAATGAAAACCCGCCGTATCCCGCCCCGAGCCCGACTCCCGACTGAAGCCCGCTGACTCAGCCCGACGGATCGGATCGACGACTTGTTCATCCCGCCAGACTCCGACTCCCGCTCGACTTCGACCCCAGCTCGCGGACTAGCCACTGCCACTCCTAGTAAAATCACAGGAGTGAGTCTTGATTTCGCAAGAACTACCTACAATTGATAATTTACACCAAACCAATAAATATAAGACATATGTTAGTACACAATCTTTTATTTACTTAATCAATGGTTGACATGTATGCTCACAATTTTTAGGGCATTTTTGTCTTTAGATACTTATATCCATAAGTGTAAATTATTGTGTTAATTGATGAAATTAGCAAGGATAGCAATCAAAAGCTTGAATTATGGCGAAGTACCTTAGGGAGTAAGGATTTTAGGATAAGTAAAAGTAAGATTGAATACATGCATTATGAGTTTAGTCAACATGAGAAGAGAAGAGTTGAAGGTGATTGTGGATCAAAATACAAATAATTTAGATATATGTTATTTCAAGATAATGGAATAATAGATGAAAATGTAATTCATAGAATTGAAACTGAAATGGAGAAGTTATACAATAGAAGGATGCCAATCAAAGTGAAAGGTAAGTTCTATAGAACAATTACAAGACCGCCAATATTACACATGATATTACTAATGAACGTTGGGCAACTAAAGTCCAACGTATCAACAAGATGAGTGTTGTAGAGATGTTAGATGCTAAGATGGTCATACAAGATTAGATAAGGTTAAAAATTATCACCTTTGCTTGAAGGTGCAAGTAGCACTCATTGAAGATAAAATGCAAAAAGATCGCTTGAGATGGTCTGTACATGTACTGCGTCGACTTATAATGCATCGATTCATATGTGTAAACTATGGTAAGTGAAGGTGCTAAAAGGGGACAGAACAACCGTAAAATCACATAAAAGAAAGTTATCTCGAAAGATCTACAAAGGTATCAATACTTAATTAAAGATATTGGTACAATAAAAGAAAGAGATCTATATAGATGATATCTATTAGTTGAGGATAGGTTCGGTACTTATTAGAGAAATTCTAGTATTGTTATAAAATGAACTAAAATAAAGAAGTAGGAATTTCAATAGCTAATCCCAACTTATTTGAGATAAAATCATACTCGTTTTTATGCTTGTATCTTATTTCTCATTCAATCATACATAAAATAACACATAGTTTCCATATAAGTTATAGACATACTTAATAACAAGGCATTTAATTTTCAATAATAAACTCTATTATTTACTCACGTGGAGTTTAATACCACAAATGAAATGTCGTATAAACTAAACGAAGAGAGTAATATAACTCTATTAAAATAATGTGTTATGAAATATTAGATTATGGTGATGTTCATAATTTCTAAGTTGATCCCACTATTCTTCTCCATGATATAGTTAACCCTCCACTACTTTTCACCATAATAGTTGAAACTCTCACACCTCCAAAACCTCCACCATGATCATTCCCCATAATTTCAATGGTTAAGCCATCTTTATGACATCCTCTGTGTTCCTCAATATAACCTTATAAAAATAGAAGTATCGAGAATTATATTTTGTACACACTTGAAAACGTTTAGGAAGAAATAAGAAAGCTCTCTTGCTCTCTACATCTCTTGCTTGCTTTCTTTTTTCGTATGGTTCCTTTAGCTTGATTTTGACAAAATGCTTATAATATTGAATTCTATATCAGAAGACTTACCTCTCAAACCAAACAACTATTATCCCGTCGACTGGCCAACTGAGTCACCACCAACATCATCTAAAACTATAGGCAATAGACATTAGGGTAAACTAATAAGAAGGCACATAGCTCCAAGATTTCAAGAAGACAAGTTTGTGCTCCTATATTGTAATAGCGGGTAAAATGTTGCGACCTCAAACAAAGCTGTAACTTATAAGACAGCATATTACAAATGGCTCATTCCTTCACTCCCATTCTACATCTGGGAGAAAAACATGTATTCCGCTCCAAGTCTGGTACACAGAAAAATTGCTACAACTCCCGCACTAGCAAAAGGTTAACTAAGACATCTCACAATATGGTAAACATCGCGAACAAAACATTCAGTTAAGCATCTGATGGCTATGTGAATAGCATCGAGAAATCTTATGTTAACGCCGTTTGAGTTTGGGAAGATCTGCAGGAAATAAGGCATTGAATTGGCCAAAATAAATTACTTTTGTTTAGAAAACTTTGTCCGATAGAGATCAAGGGGAACATACTCCACATCCACTATCCGGTCATCAAACAGCCGTCCATGAAAACAATGAGCAGCCATGCCTGCAGCTTCTGCTCTTCTAAACTCCACAAGTACACAGCCAGGCTCAAACACCTCATTAACAGGAATCTCGTTATTTTTCTCAAGTTTCTCTGGAGCATCCAACTCTTCTTTAGATGGGAATCCCAGTTCAGAAGCTCCATCTACCTTTCCATTGTCTTCCTCTGATTTCATCGCTTCCTTAACTGGTGAGTCATCGTTTATCTCAGGATGCTCCAGTGGAGTACAATTAGCATTTTCATCTTTCCTTTCCGAAACCATAGCAGTATTCTTTTCATTTGGAGAGACTCCAGGGGTAACCTCAGAATTTTCTTGGCAGTTTGTCCCTCGAGCAGAGACACTACCATCATCTGGTAGAGGGTCAGAGCTGTCATCTTTTATTAGCTCCTCAGAATGTCTATCATCGGAATGACTGCCGTCAGCCAAAGCATCACCATCTCCATCCTTTTGAGAATCACCTTCTGAAGGTTCTGATATATGTGTTTTACCATCAGCGCATCTTTCAGCTTCCTCAGCACTATTGGTTTCCATGGGTTCATCACTGTTGGGGAGGTGTGACCCACCAACTTCCAACTCGTGATCATCACTCCTATGGATTGGATCATTTCTGTCACACTCGTTAGCAAACTCCATATTGCTCTCATTCAACGTAGAACTAGTATCCATAACAACAGGATCAGGTGCGAGAGAACATTGACTTTGCTTTACAACATTAATTGATTTAACAGAGCCAAACCTACAGGATCAGAAGAATACTTTCGAGATCAGTGAATAATTGACAAGGAGAAATAAAAAGCAATAACATTAAGAAAAATGACTGTTCATAAATAACCTGGCACACTCCAATCTGATGTCTTCCAGTAATTCTTCAAGTTCTGCTTCAGACAAACTATTGAGTACATTTGCATCCACCTGGACAGGACAAGATGATTAGAGGAAAGAATTCAGTAACCCCCTGGTAAGTGTTTCTGCAACATCTAAGATATACAATTCCAATAACATATGAAAACAACAATGCCTCAATCCCAAGCAAATTGGGTTTGACTATCTGAATATTACAAAAGTTCAAGGCCAACTCAGGTACAATATTATAAAAGTTTAGTTTCTCTGGCACTAGAAGTTCTCTAGAATTTCTACTTAGCATCTAGATTTTTTACTGACATAACAAACAGAATATTGTTTCTTATGGAAAATAAACTTAACGTACATACCACATTTTTCAGCTTTAGAACTTCCGTATGCTTCTCCAAAAGTGGCTTTGCATGCTCGGGAATCTGGTATAAAGGTGTATTTTCATCTTTGTCCTGAGTATTCATTATGTGTATCTTTTGGTCAAACTCGTATTTCCAAGAAAAGATTAAATATTGTACCTAAAGCCAAAGTAATCTGGATAAGGGACTTAAGATAGTACCAGTAAAGCAGTATCTGGGACAGCCTGAACAACAGTTAACACTTCTCCACCCAAATTCATACCATTAAGACCAGCACAAGCTTTAAGAGTAACTGAATGATCAACATACTGAAATAGTTGAAATAATACTTTAAGATCAATAAAAGACACAAGAGGAACTTGAGCTTGAACAAGACTTGAGAGTTCGCAGCACTTGAGTCAAGGAGAAATACAAAGGAAGGGGAGGCGTATGATGTAACAAACCGAAGTATCTTGGCTAACAAGTTTACTGTTGAAGCGACAGTGATGCACAATTCAAAGCATGGTCATAAATTATTACAAAAGGAATACTCTACCTGCAACGAAAATGAGGTCAAGCATATATGAAGCTTGTGTGCTGCACTACGTGTGTCAAGCTACTTTTGGCACTAAAAGAGTTTTTTATACAGGGTTATCCATTTTCAACTTTTGAAAGGGACGAAGAGGTTGTGAATAGATCTGCAGATCATTGGGAAGGAAAGGGATTTTTTGAGAACAGAAGGAAAGGAATTAAAGAGTCTGATGGCTAGAAAATCTGATATGAATAGTTAAGAGCTCCTCTAATCCTTTTGATCTATTTTCATCTGAAAGATGATATATTTGGCATTGGCACACATTAATCAAATTGATGTGGAAGCTCACACCTGGATCTGAAGCAGTATTGGTTGTTCTAGAGCAACTGTTTGGCAACTGATAGAAGTTCTCGCTTGTCTTTCAAAAGAAATTTACTTACTTGTCCTACCCTTAGAGAAGCAAAGTAGCAGAATGAGAAGAGAAAATTGCAACAAAAAGAGAGAGTTCAAAGGGGATAGCATGCCGCTGCCTTAATAATTTGACAACAGTGCCCTCTTTTTATAAGGTAGAGTTCATTAATAAAAAAAAAAGTTTTATCAATACATAATAGCAAGATGGTGCATGATAAATGCCAATTTTAAGCCAGGCACAGTGGCACACAACCACGTTGTCTGTCAAGCCAATCGGTATGAGGTCATAAATAATCTTTCCTTGGACAATTTCTATGATACATTTGCATACACGTCTATGATTCAACTTTATTCACTCTCATGCTCTTTACATGCTTAAAGTGGTAAATCATTTTGTTTGGCACGATGGACCAGCTCCTTTTTAAACATGTAAAAAGAACAACTTATTCTTCATTCACCCTTCAACCCAGAGAAGATTGTTGAAGAGGAAAATGATCTAACATCTAGTAAAATGACAATTTGCTCTTCTTCTTTTTTTACACTCAGTACTTCCAGTAATTCACTAAAATGAAAAATAATCTTAGCCAGCAAAATATGAAATGTACCGAAGAATTTAAGACTGCTTGCTGCATAAAAGCTACCTTTGAACCAGAAGGAAAGTGCATTTTTTTAAAAAGAAAAGGATGCCTCATTTAATATGAGAAAGGTATATCCAATAATCCGTAAGTACCTCAAGAAACGCACAAGGTTCATTGAGATCTGAATTCTTCCTGAAATGGTAGGCTTTCAAAGGTCCAAAGGCTTTAGCAATCTCCAAAAGCTGAAATAGCATCAGGTAAGATCAAATTCACTAGAAAGTCTGATATTTATTGTTCCTTCTTTTTAATTAAGGGTCTTACCATCTCTGATGAAATAGTTCTTGAAATTCCACCAACAAAAATCTGCAACATGTATAAAAGAACTTGAAATGAAAGGGAAAGGAAAGGAAACAACAGGAATGAAACAGACTTGAAAATATGAGAAGCATCTAACAATAAATAGACAATAAGCTGCATACTGTATGACCAAATTTCAAAGAACTCCTTGTGGAAGCCAAATTAAACAAAATATTCTGAAGGTCACAAATGTGACTTGTCAAAGAGTTAAGGCAAACACAAACAAAGAAGAAAACCAATCCAAATGTAACGTCCTCACAATCCCACAGGGTTCAAATAAGGAGCTTTGCTTCTCATCTTAACAACAGTGAAGGAACATTCATACATCAACATCTTAAGAAAATTGAAAGCATAGATCATAATCTGTAACCTCACTGTCCAACATATAGTTGAGCTACACAAAATTCTTGCATTGGAGTAGCATAGAGTAGCTTTTGATGAATTTACTCAACAGATGGAACATTGCTTTCTGTATATGTGAGTCTCGTATGACAAGATACATAGAAGTGCAGTGCACAGCAGAAGTTATTGGTCTCAAATCTGTTGTCCTATTTCAATCTTTAAGCCATCAAAATAAAAAATTGTGGCCCATTTCCTAGAATAGAGGCTTTCCCAGTGCCTATTCCTTTTTTTTTCCTGGGGGGGGGGGGAGGGGGAGGGGTCAAGGTAAGTGTTAATATGAAGCCAAGCAGAAGTTACATCTTTTACGTACTACATTTAATATCATCTACAAAAGACCGTCTTTCTTGTTTACACTAAAAGTACAATGCAAACAAAAGAAAACACAATAAAGGATTTTAGCTTCCTTCAAAAGTTTTCATTCCTTTCTCAGAGTTTAAGCTAAAATACACAAAGACGTGCTTTCCAACATACATTTTATAACACCTAACAAGTTCTTTTTTTACTATAATAAACAAGAGCTCAAACTCATGAAAAGCAAATTCTTAATATTTAGTAAAAGCAACTTTTGAACTTTTAATAAGTCCTGCTAAATCAGATAGACCGAACTAACTGAAACTGACAAGACAGGTACTACTAGCAAGAAACAAATAGAAGATTTGTGTTTATCACAAGAAAGAAAGAACGATGGACATTGCAAGTACAAGGACAACACATGGCACAAGTGTATCTTGCGCCAGTTCTGACAGGCAGGATTAAAGGTCAATCTCAAATCATGTGTGTTGTTTCAGACGCATACCTTATAAGGAGAGTCCTCTACGGCGTTGTCTATCCTATCAGCTGCAGCCACTGACTTCTGAGGAACACCAGTCTGCATGAAAATAGCAACTGTCTGAAAACCTGCTACATGAATAATGACCACAGTATACCTCAGAAACTGCATACAAGAGCAGAATATAATCACAGTTTCAACATAAAGAAGTAGAACCACCTTCCTGGTACTTAAACACACAATTTAATGCATTGAAAAATTGTAAAAAATACAGAGCAACAAATGTTCTACACTAACAGAACTCCCCTACCACAATTTCCATATTTTATTAGTTCACTTCATTTGACATAACTCAACTATATATCCTTTTTTTATAAGTCATACTAAAACTCAGCTATATATCCTTCTTCTTCCATTTATGCAGTGGCATCCACCATCCTCATTAGAACCACCATCATCATCCTCCAATATCCAATTAAACAGATGATCAACGAGTTAAAGCATCCCCTGTGCTGAGATATGAGGTGAAGGGTATTGAGGATTTGAGGGTACTATAAGACAAGATCAGAAGGACTTCATATGAGTAACATCCTAAACATATGATATACAAAAGCCTTGGAGCTTATATTGCTGCAGCTAAGGGACTATAAAATTGGTATCAGGTTCATCAGAGGTTATCTTCCACACTGAATAATCCTTCAAGCATTGCAGACAAGTCCAACCTCTTCATGCATCTTACTCTTTAACTAGATAAAGACCTTGACTTTTCTTTCTCATAGAGATGAACACCATGCTTTTTACCTGCAAGAACACATTTTACTGGGGAATTTTGTTTGTGGCCTATCCATTTAATCTAGATCATAGGTCAAGGATGGATTTAGAGTAGATGTATTAAGGGGGAAAGAGCAGCTAATTGACAGTCATACTTAGCATCCCTCGCACAACAAAATTCAAAATTCATACAATAATCAAACTCCAAAAGTCACATAATAAAGAAAGGAAGGAAAGAGAGAAGAAAATCAGATTCATTTAACTAAGAACACAATCTTTTCAACCCAGCACAATAGCCTTATTTGTACCCACTTAGAACTCATCATTAAGCTGACAAAATAAGTACACAACCCATTTCACATAAAGAGGTGCTTGGAGTTTGAAATGTGATGTACCATTTTATAAAAGAAGCCTACAGACCAAGATGTACTGACAAAGTTTTCACATCCTCGTATGGAGAATTACAATCGAAGGAAAAGGCATATTGTCTCCTACCATTATCAAAGGGTTTTCAGGAAATTTACCAAGTAACCTTGATCAGACTTTCTTCAGAAAGTCTATATCGGTGGACACTGGAATTTGATCACTGATTGTTATATATGATGATAAAAAAGAATTGGCAATCGAACTTCAACTTATACCGCTTTTAACCCAACACTGGCAACCAATTTTTAACTCAAACCGTTTTTGACCCAACCCAGTTTTAGCGTTAGTGGTACTCAAACTTTTCTTTTTCAAATCACTTTGAATTCACACAGATTTTAACCCAACTACCCAAATGACAATGAGTTGTTACTTTTCAACTCACTGAAATTTAGATAGACAGCATATTATATTACACAAGTTACTATGCAAAATACCATCAACTTTCGATACGATATCAATAAGAAAAAGCAAAAAAGGTCAGTCTGAAAGACAAGCACAGATCTGCAGAAGAGTATCATGGTTATAATTCTTACATCCACTTCGACGAAGTCTTTTGGGCGTCTGATTTTAAGAATAGAACCAGAGAAGGATCTGCCATCAAAAGAAAGTGCAGCAGAAGCATCCTCGGGGGTTAAAAATTCTAAAAGAGCTTGGCACTTCTCCTTGTGTATCTGCAGTGAAGAACAGTAAGCAACGCAAATCTCCATCCTGCATAGAACAAGAATAGAAGAAGAAAACATACCATACAGCTGATACATGGTTGTGTTCCTTGAATGCAATTAACTCCTGAAGACAGCAAGAACTTATTAATCCAGTCCAGAATATCTTTCTCAGAGGCGGAGTTTGGCAAGTTCTCTACATAAAGCCTTCTCATTGGTCGTGTGGCTTGTATCAGCTGGACGGAATCAATTGCATGTATAGATGACCATAAGTAATTATATGACACGCCGGCAGCCTTTGGTGTGAATGAACTAGCAGGAACCACGCTAGATAGCTGGTGTGTATTGGGTATTACAGACTGCATTGAAGACTTAACGCCAGAAGGAACAGAACCAGTAACATTGATTCCGGCTGATGAAAGGGGTAGATCCCACCTAACAACTTTTTGTTCTGGAGAGCAATTAGTTGGGGGAGGAGTTTTAGCAGCAGCCTCTGATTTCCTCTTTCTTGGTGAATAGCCTCCAAGCCCACTTGTAGATCCATCATGACGGTTGGAGTGGCTATCTGAACCATTGCTGGGTATCTTTTTATCCAGATCATAATGTATTCTTACAGATTTATCTTTGGAAGAATGTGAGGAAAACTCACCACGCTCTCTGAGATCATGAGATGAATGCTTACGTCCTCTTGGTGAACCAGAACGAGACCTTCTACCTCGATCTCTATCATTCTCTCGACTTCTTGACCTTCTTCTCTTTGGTATTTCTTCCTCTAGATGAGCCTGAGAAGCTTCCACCCTTCCAATAATTTCAGATTTCACAGAACTCTGTTTTCTATCGGCATTCCTGTCTCTATTTCTCTCCTCATCATCACTTTTCCTTCTACCCGATTCAGACTTTTCTTTAGCTCTGTCAGCATCACTATCTCTCTGTCCGTGATTTCTTGAATGCCTTTTCTCAGCCTCTTTCAGGAGAGCATCATTTTTCTCCTCCTCATTTCGGTGCTTCCTTCTACCTGATTCAGACTTTTCTTTAGTTCTGTCAGCATAACTATCTATCCGTCCGTGATTTCTTGAATGCCTTTTCTCAGCCTCATTCAGAAGAGCATCACTTGGCATCTCCTCGTGATCACTTCGGTGCTTCCTTCTACCTGATTCAGACTTTTCTTTAGTTCTGTCAGCATAACTATCTGTCCGTCCGTGATTTCTTGAATGCCTTTTCTCAGCCTCAATCAGAAGAGCATCATTTCTCTTCTCATGATCTCTTTGGTGCTTCCTTCTACCTGATTCAGACTTTTCTTTAGTTCTGTCAGCATAACTATCTATCCGTCCATGATTTCTTGAATGCCTTTTCTCAGCCTCATCCAGAAGAGCATCACTTGGCATTTCCATATCTTTCCTCTTCTTGTATGACTGTCTCCCATCCTTACCAGGAGTTTTGTCGTTTCTTCCCTCATCGTGCCTTCCATCAGTTTTATCTGCTGATATCTCCTTCCTGACCAAATCTCTTGAATGTTTTTTACCAGTTTTTTTTTCAGAATCATCAATAAAATCCTGATCTTTTCTTCTCGGGACAAGACAATCATTATCGGTGTTGCTACCAGCTAGTCTCTTATTGCTTACATCTTTATTCATTAACGTCTTTGACTTGATTTCAGATTCTCTACTTTCTCTATGTTTATCCATAGCAAATTTATCAGCCATCATATTATCCTCTGTCAGAGTTGGCCCTAACTTCCTAGAATCCTCTGAAGTATGCCGGGAAGCACTAGGTAATGACTTGTAGCGGTATCGCTCAGGTTCCATACAATCAGTGGTCTCCTTAGGACTGTCTTCTTTACGTGATACACTGTCAGCTCCTGCAAACTTGTTCTTAGTGTCCCTTTCCTCTTCCTTACTTTTCCTTCTACGCATAATTTCATCAAAACTGAGAGGTCTTGTCCTAGCTGATGTGCCATCATCGCTGTCACCCTTTGATGAACTACGTTTACCATTCTTATCTTTTTGCCGACTGGATCCCATAATACTAACCTACAGAGAAGCTAGCAATCTTTCAATCAACTCCTCGGCCTTTGTGACACATAAGGATATGTCACCACCTGACTACATGCAGAAGTCACAGACTCATGGTCATGCATCCAATTGAAACACATTCAAAGGACGAAAATAGCTGCATGCAAGGAAAACAAATCCATCATACCTTCTAGTTAATTAATCACGCATCTAATTGTAAGAAGCAGTAGTGTCATAGTTGTTTAGTTCAATTTTGGCGAAATGCCATCCAATGTATCAAATTATCTATTCCAACAATTTTCTGCAGAACTGCAAAGTTTATACAAGAAAAGAGAATTTCTCCATAACACAAATCATTGTCCCAAAGTTGTATTCATCCATGTTAATAGGCAAGGCATTCTGTGTACTTTTATAATGGTTAGGAAAAGAAAAGCAAGTATGTGGGTCTTGCTCATGTCCCTATCAGGAGAGCTGCTACACTCCTGATGCAGTTATACCTTCACACCTCGGGCATTCAGATGCTAGTTTATTGGATGGGATAAGAATACATAAAGTGCACATGATTGATTGCTTTTTCTTCATGTATAGGTTCTTTTATCATTTTCTCCCTTTAGTAAGAATGTAAAATACATCTATACATCTGACAAAACACCATATTTGGCAAAAGTTGAGGTACCTAAGTCATTTATAGCTCACAAACACCAGAAATAACAAAAGATTACTACAATACTATAAAGGAGAACTCCACCAAAAAGCTGTGCAGCCCCAATTTTTCTCTTAATTTAGATTACAGAGCTTAACAAGTTGAGAAGCTCAAGTGGCAAGTACAATTTTTTTTTGAAATGGTAATTATTATTGATGTCAGAACAGCACTAAGAAGGTGCTGCTTACATCCGAAAGAAGAACACAAATTAATTAAAAATAAATAAAAGCATAAATATACAGATTATACTGCGCTACGATTAGAAATTATCTGCAGCCAAGCCAGAAAGAATCAGATCACAACTTCAATTGAAACAGAAATTATCAAAGCTTTTCCAAAACAATTATCGCTTAGCAAGCTGAGACAACTAGTTTAACTGATAATGCTCAAAATGTATTGCAATCAAAACATTACCACAGGTTGCAATGTGGAGAACACAAAGCATGAAAGAAAAGTTAGGCCACAATAAATGCTTAGTGGTAACCAGTAGACCTACGCTAAACATGAAAACATCCTGGAGTCCCCTTTTTACCTAGGTTATAGTGTCATTTAACATATCCAGCTTATGTTTTTTTTTAAATAAGGAGAACATGTTGTGGCATATTCTAGTTGATATTTAAGAATTTACGGTACACTGCTTTTAACCACTTTTCATTTGCATGTGTTTAATGCCGGACAATTTCCCATGTAGATAACAATCCTCAAAGCAGAAACTCTGATTTTTATTTTCATACTTGAACCATAATTTTATGACATAAATTTAAACTTTCAGAAACAAGAATAATTTTTTCCTCTTTTTCCCCTTTTTCGGGAGTTCAGGAGGATATGTGCAATGCTGAGAGCTTGTAGAGCTTGAAATAAATACACATACTTCAGAAAAATTATTGAAATACCAAGACATCCAAAAGCTAAAAGTCTCAAATATAATCACCATTCTGAGAAATGAACTATTTGTTACCTCATTCATAAGAAGACATGGCATACATGACTAACTAGGTAACCAATCTACTTAAGTAAAGAATTGAGCTATTGCACCATTTTTAACATATCGTCTGTCATTCCCTCCTAAATAAAACTCCGCTATGTGTAACATTGCTAATAAAAAGGCCCAAAAAAGGTAAGGTTGTGATAGCTAGCTCAAAACAAGACAATTTATAATGAATCTCAAAATATTCCCACCTAAGAAACCATAAATTTCACTCACAACTATAGAATTCTGCTATGTGCACCACCAATTGTTACAACAACATACCCAGTGAAATCACACACAATGTGGGATCTGAGGAGTGTATAGTGTACTACCTCTAGTAGAGCATCTGTTTCAACATCATACCATTGAAATCACACGACATGGAGTACAAGGTGTACGCACACATTACATCTAACTTGGTAAGCAGAGCGCGACTGTTTTCGAAAGACGCTCGGCTCAGTAGAAGCAAAGCAAGACACAGTTAACTTACCAACAGTACGAAATGACGATGTGCTAAATCGCCGGAAGATTATCGATTTGCTTGAATGTTTAAAACCTAGACATGCTAAGATATTATGGATATTTTAGGTTTCCAATTATACCCCTATATTCACTTTTTAATTACAATTTGTTTATTGTTTCACTTTAGCTGTCAGGTAAAATATAAATAATTTTCCTTATATACGCAAATAGAAAAAAAAATCAATTTTACTTAAGTAGCCATTTTTCAATTTTATGGAAGTATTAATAGTTAAATGTATATTTTCAATATGAGTAATTTAATAAAATACATAACATGCTTATTCATCTCACTAATAAGATAAAATAGTTGGCAAATGTTAATTGGATCATAAAAAATAGACTTTTTAGTTAATATCCAAGTGCAAGTTGAAGTGACTATGTCTTGTTTAAGCTTATTTTTCCCATTATCTCTTTTTTAAAGCAAATGTAATGTTTGTAGTAGTATTTTACTAGTATATTTTTGGGTCAAATTAGAGAACAATGTAAAGATTTTGCCTAAAAAATTGCATTCTTTTACATATGACCAATTTGTTTTTTGATATACAACTTATCGGTTTATACCAGGAAAATAGTAATCCCGATCCCTCAACACTACTACCAGTAAATCGCGGAATGTGCCTGAATGACCAGAGTTTTGAAAACAGAGCAACTGATATCACCTAGATCCTACCACAGAAGAGAGCAAATTGCTCTCATCAGGGTTCGAACCCACATTGCAGACCTCCGGATTTATACTTGTCTACTTTTAGAATAATCTTATTGTAATATCTAGAAAAAATTGACAAGGTCAATCCAATTATGGGCTGGTGAAGTGCTTTAAGAGACATGTTATCCAGCTCCCAAGTCAACAGAAGAAGTAAATTGATTGTTCATCCATCAAACACATATACATGTTAAACATAATATTTTGGCAACTCAAAAACACATACATATATATTATCAAATCTTGGCAACTCAAATATACATATATAAATACCTATATCTTCGGATTTGACATTTCAAAACTCGACTAGTGAGTGAATATTATTCAGCCAAGCCGAGAACATAGATGATCGAAAAAAAGAAAACAAGTTCAGTACTGGTAAATAAGTATTCTTTATTGGTGAAAAGGAGCAACAGTTTGCAACAATCTGCTTATAGTAACTATGCCTATTCCTTCTGCATTAACCTTGACACCATATGCTCAGTTTTCTGCAGAGAGAAAAATATGTGTTAGCGGATTAATATCATACTCGCTGCATTATAGAGCCAAACTATGGAATCAAGCAGAGAAAACAATATGATTGTTCTAAGCACTGACTTATGCACACAAAATCTGTTCATATGATCCCAAGGCCACACATTGTAAATCCAGCCATTCGGAAAGATAACAGATAACAGTTTATTTCTGCTTCTGCTGGGCAGTAGCTCCCATCAGATGGACAGAAATCACTATCTGCCCCAAACAAAGATAATAAAGAAGGGGACGCATCCTAGCTCAAGAAACTCAGAATACGATAAATTTTGTAGATCTTGTCTTATTTTCCTAATTAGTGCAAACTTTAGTTAAAAATGAAACATGGGTAGACATATTAAGAATTGACTCTTTTTTTTTAATAACCGCGGTGTTATGAATGGACTCTATAAGCACACATGCGCCAGCAAACCTTAATTATCATATTGAGAAGGCCCATTAGTTGCTTAAATAGATGGTCCATTCAGTCCAACCGTATTCTACACACCACACCTTTCCCCGGAAGTTTGACTTGTGTTTTGCAAATATCAGTTTTTACGAAATTTGTTTTGGCAGTTTGCAATTCACTGATGTTATCTGATTCATGTAAACATATGACACCACATTTGAACTTGAATATCCGTATATTTCAAGTATGTAGCTTCAAGACATTTTCAATATGGACAGGTTCTTCAAAACTGTAGAGAAGCTCAGATAGAACATGAAATGCTAAAACCAGGAGAAAAGGATGAGGAGAGCACTCTTATTCTATTGAATGCTGCAGCAATGAGCTAACTGATTAGTTAATTAAAGTAAAAATGAGATAAGACATCACCAGTTTGTAGTACTGGCTCATACATAATATGCATGACGGTGCAGAAGCTTTTATACTAGATCTAACAAATAAAAAATTATGAGTCTCTATAATCATATGGATCTATTCTCTCGCACTTCGTAGGTAGGAAGGGAGTGATGCAGGAACGGCAAGGATCTAGTGATTTATCATCTTTGTAGACTAATTTGGAGAAACAAACTTTACAATTATAAAATATAAAAGGAAACTAACCTGCTGAGTGTGAGGTAGATACTTCCCGTCAAAAGTCACGACAACCCGATCCTTCCCATCCACACCTTTGACTTTATCAAATGAGCAGAAAAAATCTATTGCTGACATGCTAAACATCAAGAGCCAAAAGTTAAAATCTCATGTATCAGCTAAATACAAATATATATGTGCAGAAAGCCTAGTGAACAGTGAAGGTGTCCATTTAATAGCGGTAACACAAAATTGCATGCCGCACACACATATATCGCTTCGATTATGTAGACTTAAGTCGTTAACTATCCGAGAAAGTGGACACTCTATTTTTGTTGTTTATCATTATATAGAGCCAAAGAATTATGATAAGCATTACTCAGGCTAGAGGAAGATTACAGCTATAGAACGAATACACTCCTAGAGCAATACAACACTTCACAGCCTGATAACGGTTTCCCATTTAACTAATAGAAACTAGACAAAATATGTCAAAAACTCAGAATCAAAGCTAGTTAAGACAAGATAAGCCAATCCAGCCAAATAAAGAGTGTTACAGTTGGTCCTTATAGATGCATGCTATCAAACTGAATAGAATTAGGGAGTAGAATTTATTTTAGATCCTCCTATCGAAATGTGGTGATGGCTCATAATATCCTCTGCTCTTTTTATCTTTTATAAATCAAAAGGTGGAGGTGCAAGCCAATTAGAATCTGTATTGTATATACAACATGTGTGCAGCATGATAAATAGTTCGTCCTAGTTGTATACACAATCTAGTTATGCAGAGAGGTTGTGCGATTCACCAGGCAAGATAAAGTCACTATATAGACCACAGGATTATAATAAGATAATGAATGAGATTACACTAAGTGCATCGGTTGATGATTAATAAAGGCAAGGTGGACGAGCCGGAAAAAACTTATCTTACATTTGACTATCAGTTAGCAGTAAAGTTGCAGTTAAACTTTTCTTTCCCGAGGGACTATCGGAAACAACCTCTCTACCTCCCACGGTAGGGGTAAGATCTGCGTACACTCTATCCTCCCCAAACCCCACTTGTGGGATTACACTAGGTATATTGTTGTTGTACTATACATAAAAAAAATTGGGTAGAGGGTAATAGGATGAGGCGGGGTTAGAGGGCAGGTAATTTGGCTTAATCATGACGAATCGGATATCATTCCTGATCCCCTTAGCGAAAGGTAGTAAACAAACAGCAGATAATAAAGAAGGGATTACAATCCCCCCCCCCCCATTATCTCGTTCATTATTCAGTGATCAAACAACATTATGGCATAGCAGCTTGTTGACTCTAAACATGCTATGCAAGCTCTAATTCATCTTCAAAAGGCTTCTTATGAACCATGACTTGCAATAAACCAGAGATGAACTTATGCAGGTCAGAATAGTTAACCAACAGAGGCAATTCAAAAAGGTTCACAATATCCTGGAGCTCGTGAAGTTTAAAGGCAGAGAACACCTCCAGAGTATGAATCTAAACACATGTATAGATCCACATACAAGAAAAGATTATATCTATAAGCAGAATATTTTTTTCCGAACAGTAGAATAAGCACTAGTAGTTAATTTAGTATGCTAAGTGGAGTGACTTACATGCCATCACCAAATTCTTCGTTAATAATCTCCTTGATACTCTCACCAAAATGCATGACACCTTCATTCAATCTGTTGAAGGAACAAAATAATTGAATTTAGTGTGAAATCAACAGAAAGCTTTCCGATAAACTTTGCACAAGATGTCTCGCTGAGAACTTCACGCCTTATGCACTGCTATATACTATTACCTAAATAATCTAAGGATTTCACAGGAACAGTGAGGAATTCTTTAACCACACCATTTACCTCTATGACACTACATCCAGGCTGCTTCTTTATCCCCATCTCCTTGATCAATTTCCTAACACATTTGGCTTCCATTTCCCAACCAGCTTCCTTGTACATATTATATGCAAGTATATAAGTACCATAGTCAGCTACCTTCATGTTAGACAGCTTTCTCCATATCCTATCGCCTACTTCAAGATTACCATAGACCCTACAAGCACCAAATAAAGCTCCCCATACGTTAGCATCCCCTTTCTCTATCCCTCCCATGTTCTCCTCAATGAACTTCTCAGCATCCTCGAGCTTACCAGCTCTTGCTAGCAAGTCTACCACACATGCACGATGCTCAAACCTGGGTTCAACCCCATAAACACTGCCCATTCTTCCAAACAGTAAAAGACCTTCGTCGACCATTTTTGCATGAGTGCAAGCGGAAAGCACAGCAACGAATGTGGTTTCATTTGGTTGATTCCCACTTGCTATCATCCTATCGAACAATTGAACGGATTTCATTGCATCTCCATTCATTGCAAAACCTGATATGATGGCATTCCACGCTCCGGTATCCTTATAAGTCATCACTTCAAAAACTGATGAAGCCAACTCCATTTTCCCACATTTAGAGTACATGTCAACCAATGCAGTGGCCAATCTTGGGTTTGACTCATAATTATAATGCTTAGCCAACGAATGTACCCAAAAACCTTGTGCTAAGGCGCCTAGATGAGCACAAGCAGTGAGGACACTTACAAGAACAGACTCATTGGGCTTAAGACCGTGTTCTTCCATCCTATAATACAAGCAAAGCACCTCCTTAAAATCACTACCCCGTGAATATGCTGCCATCATAGCACTCCAAGAAATCACATTTCTGTCCGGCATTTCTTCAAACAACAATCTGGCTTTTCCTACCTCCCCTATTTTTCCATATCCGTCAATCATGGCGGTCCACATAACCACATCTCGGTCGGGAATTTCATCAAACAAGATACGTGCTCTGTCCATCTCGAGATTTAGGGAATAAAATTCAATCAATGCTGCAACAATAAACCGGTCATGTTGTAACCCCAATTTCAACAATTGGGCATGCACTGAAAGACCAAGTTGACCAAACTCATTTAAAACCATTGAACAAGCCTTTATCAATGGCGGAAAGGTATAATTATTAACAATAAGCTTATCTCTCAGCATGTCTTTGTAGCATAAAATCGCTGGTGTTGGCAAATCTGATTGCATGTATCCTCTAATCATGGTGTTGCATAAAAAAGTACTTTGGTAGCCAAGATTTTGAAACACAATACGCAAGTAGTTGAAGAAAGAAGGTATCCTAGAATTGACGGCAAATGAAATAAGTGGAGCAGTGGCTGATGGAGTTTCAGGGAGGTAAAGTTTGAGGAGTTGGCAATGGAGTTCTTTTAGGTGGTTGAGAGTTCTGCACTTTTGTGTGAAAGGCATTAAGGCCGACTGAGTTTCGCTAACTGCTCTTAGAATCACCTAGAATGGTGAAAATGAAAAGATCATTTTTTTTCATTCCTTATCTCAGGAAACAAGTCCTAGGATTTCTCCAATACATAATCATTCCTTTCAAACCAGCATGGAAGTTCATGATATAGCTATCTTTGAAATATCGACTTGTCTGAGGTTTCTTGGAGTAATGCTTCGAAGCCCTTAATAGCTTTACCAGATTCTCTAGTACATGTTTATAATTGCATACATCTATTGAAAACCAGTCGAGGGTCTTTCAAAAACCGCCTCTCTACCTCTCCACGAGGTAGGGGTAAGGTCTATGAACATCCTACCCTCTCAAAACCCCACCTTGTGGGATTACACCGGGTATGTTATTGTTGTTGTTGTATTGCAAACCACTAGAACAAAGAATATAGAATGTCTGATTTATCTTTTTTTTGGCTGATACTGACTGATTATAATCCTAACTGCAAGTGTGACAGAAATTTCTTGTAATAAAAGTTGGCTGGTTTGTCTAGAAATCGTTGCAAATGTAGCTGATTCGGCCTGGCATTCAAAAGCAATAAGCAAACAAGATCAGTGAACGATTAACCACAACTCTAAACACAGATAAACAATAATATCCACACTTTAGAAGCAACATTTTCCTAGAGTAAATGGTCTCCAATAAAGTGGGTACTACAATTCACAAATTACATCAAGAATAGCAGTTCAACTTCCCAAAATTGGTAATAAACGCATTTACAATTAAGTGATATCTTGTTCATCATAAAAAAGGACAGTCCGGTGCACTAAGCTCCCGCTATGTGCGGGATCTGGAAAAGACCGGACCACAAGGTTCTATTCTACGCAGCCTTACGCTGCATTTCTAAGGTTGTTTCCACGTCTCGAACCCGTGACCTCCCGGTCACATGACAACAACTTCACCATGGAACAAAAAAACTTATAACCTATGTTGCTCGGACTCTTCAAAAGAGCCGATGGGTGCGTGTCAGATCCTCCAAAAGTAGTAGTAGTGCATTTCTTAAGAATCCGACATGGATGCGGCAATATTTTAGAGAGTCCGAGCAACATAACTTGTAACATAAACATGTGTTTTTGTTCTAAAACCCGTTTAGTCATTTTAACAAACACCTAGCATGCATTTACAACAACACACTTTTGCAATACCTTCAAACTTATAACTGATTATTCCGTTAGTTATGCTTTAAAATTTAAACCCATCTAAGCGAAGTCAAGATACAAAGAAATCATCTTCGTGTAGGCTCCTAACTCACAAAATACAGCTATAATACTGCTACATTTCTAACACAAAAAACATATACATATTTAGTGAAATAACACAATGTGGGTCTGTCCGGCATACATTGTAACAGCAAGAAATAGAGTTTAAAAACACACCTATTGATTTGCTTATGTGAGTTTTGTCGGGACTGCAATGCTTAATCCGGAATTAATTTGGGCTGAATATCACATGATATGCTATAAATTGGACGAGATTCACAAATAACCACTTTTTATTTTGAAATATAACCATATGTGAAATTTGGGATTGTTTGAAAAAGTAAAGAGTAATTACTACTTGATTGTAATATCGTATCCCAAAAATATTTTGGATGCTTGTGGCATTATTTATCTAGACACCATTTTGGAATATTTTAATTTTTATTGCTGTAATTAATTTGAGTGAGTTTTTATCAAAGAAAAGTTCAATTTACTATCAAATCACCTAAAGATTAATTATATGTAATCATATGTAATAAGATTATTAGTCTAATAATAAGCATGATTACTAGTCAACAATCTTTATATATGTATAATTCTTTCTTACAATATTAGTATATAGTATATAAATTAAATCCTAATCAGTAGCGTAACAAAATATTAAAGTAATAAATCAAAGTAGTTTGATAAAACAATAGTATATAAAATTTCAATGTTTACATGAATGCGAATTGCGGCACTATTTATCAAGTAATTCCTTCTTTTTAATTTTGTCTGTCCGAAAAAGAGTGTTTTTTTATATTAAGTAAGTTTTTCAATATTAACACTTTTCGCGGCAAATTTAAAATCATATAATTTAAAGACACACTATTTTAATTTAAGATTACAAGATTCTATAGTTACATTAATATCCACAATAACTCTTCTTTATTGCAGTAAGCAAAAGTAACAAAAATGGAGAACCACAACAACAAAGCAAACATGGTGGCATCACTTATGGCAGTGAAACAAAAATCTGGCAAGACATTTGGTCAGATAGCTGAAGAAATTGGTCTAACAAGTGTGTATGTTGCTCAGCTTTTGAACAGTAACTACCACAGATAAATAAGATAATCGAAATACACGAAATAACAGATAGTAGCAGAAATCAATTGATTGAACTAGAGTAAGATGTGGAATAGGAAAAACTGGATTTTCCTGTTAACTTGATTCAAGACCCACTATTTATAGGTGACCACTTCACCCAATTTTTCTTGAATTTTAATATAAAGATTTGATCTTTATGGTGTATTGTAGTTCATGTAACTAGAGTAACACGGGGAATAGGAAAAACTGGGGATTTTGTTAACTTGATTCAAGACCCACTATTCTTCACCCAATTTTTGAATTTTAATATAAAGATTTGATCTTTTTGGTGTATTGTAGTTGATAGAACTGTATTTTGCCATGATTTTTTTACTTCTATTATTTCTTTTTCCAGACGGTTTTGATATATTTTTCGTCGAGCGGAGAGATCGAAACAGCCTCTCTACCTTCCAAGGTAGGGGTAAGGTTTGCCTACACTACCTTACCCAGACCCAATTTTGTGGAATTACATGGTTTCAGTTTACTTTCACTGTCCGATAGGCAACACAGGTCTACTGCGATAATATTAGTGTAATATATCTTTCCGGCAATCCCGTCCAACATCAACGCACTAAATACATTGATATGGACATTCATTTCGTTCGCGAAAAAGTGGCTCGTGGTCAAGTTCATGTCCTTCATGTTCCTTTCAGAGATTAGATTGCCGACATCTTCATCAAAGGACTTCCGCGCATACTATTTGATGATTTTCGAGCTAGTCTCAGTGTTCGTGTACCTCTCGCTTCAACTGTGGGTGTGTAATAGAATATTTTCTAATATTCTTTCATTAATTGTATATGTCCTATTTTAGGTAGAATTGTATTCTTATTATAATTAGATTTCCTATATTAGATAGAATTATATTTTCTATTGTAATTAGATTAATTAGTTAACTAATTTAAATATTTTTGTGCTACTATAATCACGGGAACATATTTCTTTAATGAGAAGGAAATTGGTTTGGTCAACCGTTCAAGAATAGCACAAATAGTGTTACGTTGCTTTATCAATATATGTCCGAGCTACCTTCTTTATAAGGTTATAAGTCATATTAATCGGTGAAAAGGCAGCTGACTTGGTCAAAGTATCAACCAAGCAATATTTTCTTGCATTCTTTTGACACTCTTGGAAAGTTGGAACCTCCAAAATTTATGGAACAATTTTTCTATAGTTTTTCCTGTTCTACAAATTACAATTAGCTTAGTGTCCTTCACCTAAACGTTGTTACAAACCAATGATTTCTTAAAATGCTTTTATTTGTTTATTGTTCTTTAGGATTTAGTTTCCCCTTTAGGCTTATTTAATTTCATAAATATGAATATATTAGAGAGAAGAGTTAAAACTTTAAGTACTATAGTAATTGATATGTAAAGTATCTTTTACTCTCTAGCGAGCTGCACATCTTCAAAAGGCATAAAAAACAAACTTTGAAGAATTAACTAGTATAAAAATAAATTGCACCAATGATCAAAAACAGAATTAAAACACTAGTCTTACAAAAGAGTTCATTCAATAACAAAAAATAGCAAATTCATGATCCAAAATAAATTAGAACTAGAACGTGACATTATTTCTCAACGATCAAAAGGGCCATTGGGATCAAGTTGTTTGCACAACGTCAAATAGGTCAAATAAAGAACACGATCCTTTGCACCCGTGCGATGATTCTTAGTATGTTCACAAAAATACTTAAGATCATCGAGAGTACAACATCCAAGCATCCGACCAAGTAACAAAAACAACTAATTTATCGAACTCTTGTCCCCTGAAAAAACCGATTTCACGTTGTTCTCTTGTTTACAAAATTGACAAGTCGGAAGCAAAGGGTTCATCCAAATGTCCGGGGCACGGTCATGCATAGCAGATTTGTTTTCCGCTATGTAAGTTCCTACTTCTAGAAACTTTTCTTTCAAATCGAAGTCCATTTGGTATTTCCTCTCGCACCTCTTGCATTGTACCTCTCCGCTTATGGTGATGATTTTCTTGGTCAACAAGTAATCTAACGTGTGGATCGTGGCTCGACGGTTTGTGGCCCACGGAAATGGGGGATGAATGATTTCATTACTCACGTCTTTATTATTAGCCTTTGAAGGGTCACGTAGTTTGCACAATGAACCCCGCACGGGCTCTACTGACATTGTTGATGATAAAACTGTGACTGGTGGGAGGTACATAGTACCCGATTGTGACATATGTAGAGGAGGAGGAGGAAGTGATGGCGGCCCCACCAGGAGATTGGATTGGTTTCTTTCAGGAGATTGTTTTCGAGGTCTAGTAGTAGGTCGGAAGGACATTAACTGAAGTGTCAAGTCATTCTTGTCTTCTCCTTCTTCTTCGACTCGTAGGTTTTCGTGATGAGTACGGAAATTTTCCGACATGTTATTCTTCCTCTTTCTGTTGATTTCTTGCTCATTATTTTGGTTGTTCATTGAATTGAATAAGGTTAATGACTAACTAGTCACGTTAGGGCTGTTAGAAGCATAGGAACTAATACAATAGAAGAGATGTAAAAAGAGGGTTTTCAGGAAGAGGTTTTAAGAGATATACATATACTTACATAGAGATAATGAGAAAGAAACTGAATTTTAGTAATTTCATTTTGCTTAGAACTCTTTCAAATTTAAACCAGAGATAAACATGATCATGATGGTAGTAATTAACTAGGTAATTAGTTAGCTAGTTAAAATTACTAGCTGTAAGATTTAACTATACTAGGTACTTTTACTTCTTTTTCTTTTAATTCTTTTAATTCTCTCCTATCCTATCTAAAACTTACCAAAACTCTCCTGTGTGCTTTGTAAAATTAGTATTAGAATTCACCCGATGGGCCAGTTTATATTACAAGAAACTAAGTATGGCAAATCATTATCTCCTTTGTTTGAGCAGATTAAATCTAATTGTTTTAATAAAATTACAACTGCTATTTTTCTTCTCTATATATGCGATGTACCCAAAACAAAAAAGTTCATGAAAATTAGAGGAAAATTATGTGATAAGTGAATAATATATGGATGACACAAAAATATCATGGCCATATAGCTTGTGATATAAACAACTTGAATAATATGATTCAAACGAATAAAAATATATTTTAGTAACATCTTAAATTATCTATAAATTTTTCACTTCATTGTAAAGTTTAATTCTTGACATATTAATATGATAGACCATAAAATGTTCTAAAGTTACACGAAATATTCAACTCAAATAACTACTGTACACGTAATGTTTATTCCAATTCGTGGATTTTCGACAAGTTAACTAATCCAATTCACACAAGATAATGCTGAAATAATATGTATATGCCATAATGTCTGAAATCATTTACTCTTCAATTATAAAATAGAATTAAATATTCTCAACAGTACAATTCCATTACCTATTATTCAAGTTATAAGTATTGATACATTCACTTATATAACATACTCCAAAGTTAAGTTGTTTCAAATTTTATTTATTATGATAAAAAAGTTTTGAAATTCATCTATACATCTGGCTTCGTGCATTATGCACATAAATAATACTCTACGTACATTCACCATATTAGGAGAGATTTAACTACTTCTTTTGCTCTTTAACAAACATTTAAGACGTATTTGAAGAGAAAAAAAGGTATGTTTGGGAACTGGTTCTAACATATTTTCTTATCTAATGTGGTAGTATTTTTTCCTAGAACATAAGGTATGTTTGGGAATTGGTAAGTACTTGATCCAAATGATACATTCTACATGAGTTCAATATGTCCTAAGCATAATCCGTCATCTAAGCTGCTCAAGAATAAGGGTTCTAGAGATAAGGTGAAGAAACATAGTATTGTAGTAATTTTAGTCAAGTTAAAATTCTTTCAAATTTTAAAAAGGGATAGAAATAATTAACTATGTACTTAATTAAAATTACTAGCTACGAGATTTAAAGACTAAATAACTGCTTACATTTGAATTGTTCTTATCCACTTATCAAAATAATACAACAAACTCGCTAAAAAGATGGAAAATCATGTGTATAGAAGGGAAAAAAACAATGAGGTTAACTATTTTTCTTTTCCCTTTCATAATTTATTTAGCTCATTGAATATCCAATTTTGTATCACTTTTTTATTGGTTTTGAATATATTATTATGTATTTCTTTTCTCTAGCTTATTTTCATATTCATGTCCATGAAATATTACAAGAACGGACATAACAATTACCTTGTCTATTTCTTTATTTTAGAACAAAACCTTTGTCTTTGAGATAAATAAGTAGCTGTATAGGAAATGATTACTACATTATCTAATTTAACTTAACACCCGGTTGGATAAGTACATGTACTTCCGTAATTAAAATCAGAGTATATATGGACAGGGCACAAGCAGCTGCAGAATTTAGTAGTTTTGACTCAAATTCTATATTTTCGTTAAAAAAATAATATATTTAGAACTAAGTAAACAAAAAAAGAAAATTACCTATAAACTAAATTTTTTGGCTCCATCTCTGTATCATAAGCACACATTTGTTATATTAAATTATACGGAGAATGGTCAAATTTTCTTATGTATAACTCGAAATTAAACAGCTATATCCTTCATTAAACATTTCAATTTTGAGTGCTTAAACACTCACAAAACTTAAAAAGGATAAAAAAGAGGACCAGCTAACGAAATTAACGTGTGTGTTTTTCAAAGAGAACTTTTTAGAAGAACTTGAAAGAATTTCCCTGAGAATCTGTTTCCAAAAAGTTGTCTCAACGGTATACTTAATTGCTGAAAGTTAGGAGAAAAAGTTATAAGGACTTTTGTTTGGTCAAAAAATTTTATATTTTATTTTACAAATAATTTTAAAAAGTCTTTTGACATTTTTAAAAACGAACGCCACTTAAATTTTTGTGTCATGTACACGGGATAAAAACGTCATTGCAAATGCTTTACTACTCAGATTCCACGTTTCATTCTCAGAATTTGATGTCAACTCTTACTCTGACATTTTTAACAGCAATATCTCTACTACTCAATTCTCAGAAGCAATAAGTCAGTTCATGTCATATATTGTCCGCTTTAGATCTAGATCCACACAAATTATCTTTTAAGTTATGTAATATCAAACCTCAAAAGCGTGCGCAAACCATGGGTGCAACAATGCGTTTGAAGAGTCCGAGCAACATAGCTTATAGTCAATATAACTTTCCTCATATCAAACACATTACCTTAATTAGTAGCTATTTCCTTGATATTTAGTGTCTTTACTAGTACGTTTTATTGGTGCGTGTCGTACGACTTGGTTTAAACTAATTATTGTCAATTTTATTAAAATTATGGATTCTAGGTCTACTAGTTAGTTTCGCTTTACTAGGTGAGGGAGCATCGGTTCAACCCTTGTTGAAATCAACTTTTGGTAGTTTAAATGCAGAGTTATTAAAAAATCACTTATTTAAGTTCAAACCCTCAACCTCTCCTAAAGAATTCAAGAGCTTCCCCAAAAAATCAAGGAGCTCTTTCTAACAAGTGTCGTTAATATTTATTTTATCAATATTTTATTTATTTTCATATTATATATATATAAATATTCTCTAAATCCAAGAATTGGAATAAACATTACGTGTACAGTAGTTATTTGAGTTGAATATTTCGTGGAACTTTAGAACATTTTATGATCTATCATATTAATATGTCAAGAATTAAACTTTACAATGAAGTGAAAGAAAAATCATATTATTCAAGTTGTTTATATCACAAGCTATATGGTCATGATATTTTTGTGTCATCCATACTTTATTCATTTATCACATAATTTTCCTCCAATTTTCATGAACTTTTTTGTTTTGGGTACATCGCATATATAGAGAAGAAAAATAGCAGTTGTAATTTTATTAAAACAATTAGATTTAATCTGCTCAAACAAAGGAGATAATGATTTGCCATACTTAGTTTCTTGTAATATAAACTGGCCCATCGGGTGAATTCTAATACTAATTTTACAAAGCACACAGGAGAGTTTTGGTAAGTTTTAGATAGGATAGGAGAGAATTAAAAGTAGCTAGTATAGTTAAATTAATTTTAACTAGCTAACTAATTACCTAGTTAATTACTACCATCATGATCATGTTTATCTCTGGTTTAAATTTGAAAGAGTTCTAAGCCAAATGAAATTACTAAAATCCAGTTTCTTTCTCATTATCTCTATGTAAGTATATGTATATCTCTTAAAACCTCTTCCTGAAAACCCTCTTTTTACATCTCTTCTATTGTATTAGTTCCTATGCTTCTAACAGCCCTAACGTGACTAGTTAGTCATTAACCTTATTCAATTCAATGAACAACCAAAATAATGAGCAAGAAATCAACAGAAAGAGGAAGAATAACATGTCGGAAAATTTTCGTACTCATCACGAAAACCTACGAGTCGAAGAAGAAGGAGAAGACAAGAATGACTTGACACTTCGGTTAATGTCCTTCCGACCTACTACTAGACCTCGAAAACAATCTCCTGAAAGAAACCAATCTAATCTCCCGGTGGGGCCACCATCATTTCCTCCTCCTCCTCTACCTATGTCACAATCGGGTACTCTGTACCTCCCACCAGTCACAGTTTTATCATCAACAGTGTCAGTAGAACCCGTGCGTGGTTCATTGCGCAAACGACGTAACCCTTCAAAGGCTAATAATAAAGACGGGAATAATGAAATCATCCATCCTCCGTTTCCGTGGGCCACAAACCGTCGAGCCACGATCCACACGTTAGATTACTTGTTGACCAAGAAAATCATCACCATAAGCGGAGAGGTACAATGCAAGAGGTGCGAGAGGAAATATCAAATGGACTTCGATTTGAAAGAAAAGTTTCTAGAAGTAGGAACTTACATAGCGGAAAACAAATCTGCTATGCATGACCGTGCCCCGGACATTTGGATGAACCCTTTGCTTCCGACTTGTCAATTTTGTAAACAAGAGAACAACGTGAAACCAATTTTTTCAGGGGACAAGAATTCGATAAATTGGTTGTTTTTGTTACTTGGTCGGATGCTTGGATGTTGTACTCTTGATGATCTTAAGTATTTTTGTGAACATACTAAGAATCATCGCACGGGTGCAAAGGATCGTGTTCTTTATTTGACCTATTTGACGTTGTGCAAACAACTTGATCCCAATGGCCCTTTTGATCGTTGAGAAATAATGTCACGTTCTAGTTCTAATTTATTTTGGATCATGAATTTGCTATTTTTTGTTATTGAATGAACTCTTTTGTAAGACTAGTGTTTTAATTCTGTTTTTTGTCATTGATGCAATTTATTTTTATACTAGTTAATTCTTCAAAGTTTGTTTTTTATGCCTTTTGAAGATGTGCAGCTCGCTAGAGAGTAAAAGAGAGAGCAAAAGATACTTTACATATCAATTAGAACGAAAAAGAAAAGAACCACTATAGTACTTAAAGTTTTAACTCTTCTCTCTAATATATTCATATTTATGAAATTAAATAAGCCTAAAGAGGAAACTAAATCCTAAAGAACAATAAACAAATAAAAGCATTTTAAGAAATCATTGGTTTGTAACAACGTTTAGGTGAAGGATGTTGGAAAGTAAAGCATGTAGGGGAATAGTAAATAACTATTACAAGTGTTTCGAAATGATAAACAATAAAGATTACAACAACAAGTTGTCAATCTTTTAATCTTGAACTAGAACTTCAACTCTGGATCTTGTATTCAGAAATACAAGAACTTGAACTGCAACACTTGTGGCTTGTAAAACCGCTGAGAATCCGAACGGTTAGAGTTCTTTGAGATTCAAGTTCACACCTGAAAAACTTAGCAACAAATTAGAAAATCACAACACCACCGGCTGAGTCAAGAGATAACTCTCTGTCTTTAAGACAAGATTGCCCCCGTATATAGGCTTTACAGAAGTGTGGGCAATAGTCTCTCAAGATAAAACATCAAACTATGAAATGTGCAAAGCCTACACAAATGACCCCAGTGAAGAACACAAATAAAGAAGATTGCTAAGAGAAGGATTGCTATCAGGAAAATCTAATCTCTTTGTGGTGTTGTTAACTTGTGTGTAAGTCTTTGTGTGTCAGTCTCTATAGAATTGAGCCAAAGGCCTCAATTTATAGGTGTGCAAGATGGCCTTTCAAATACCCCATAATGGCATTCAATTGTCATGTAATGGATGACCTTTAATCCCCAAGTAATGCAGCAACATATTGGTCCAAGTAATGGCCATTATTAAGTGGATTCAATACCATTGAAACCACCTCAACAACAAAACTTTTGGGATTCTAACGAACAGTCACTACCTGGGAAGCACCGCGGTGCTGCAGCATTAGCGACGCGACTCTAATTAGCCAGAAAGTTACTGTCGACCAGGCACCGCGACCCAGTCCAGGCGGCACCGCGGCCCTAACTGACCCGTTCCATCTTACACTTCGCACAATCCTTTCTTCGTTTACCAACGTGGAATACTTGTTATTTAACCAATAACCGTCCATCAGTCTATGTCTCAAACATTTCATTTACGCACCAATTATCTCATTCATTAACGAAATTTACGACACTTGGCACTAAGATTGCACGTGTGTGGAAATGACGTTCCCGACATGCGGGCCCCCAATTGTTCGAGTCATAAATAATGAGATAAACTTAATTCCACATTAGTAAATTTCCAACAAAGAACACTAAGCTAATTGTAATTTGTAGGACAAGAAAAATTGTTCCATAAATTTTGGAGGTTTCCAACTTTCCAAGAGTGTCAAAAGAATGCAAGAAAATATTGCTTGGTTGACCAAGTCAGCTCCCTTTTCACCGATTAATATGACTTATAACCATATAAAGAAGGTAGCTCGGACATATATTGATAAAGCAACATAACACTATTTGTGCTATTCTTGAACGGTTGACCAAACCAATTTCCTTCTTATTAAAGAAATATGTTCCTTTGATT
The DNA here is from genome assembly GCA_029783415.1 of Anisodus acutangulus. Taxonomy (NCBI): domain Eukaryota; kingdom Viridiplantae; phylum Streptophyta; class Magnoliopsida; order Solanales; family Solanaceae; genus Anisodus; species Anisodus acutangulus. The sequence continues at coordinate 1,794,822 of CM056509.1, forward strand.
ATATTCATCAATAATGTACAATATATATAGTAACACAAAAATATTTAAACTAGGTAACTAATCAACCTAATTACAATAGGAAATATAATTCTATCTAACATATGAGACCTAATTACAATAGAAATACAATTCTACCTAAAATAGGACATATATAATTAATACAATTAATGAAAGAATATTAGAAAATATTCTATTACACTCCCGCAGTCGAAGCGGCAGGTTCATGAACACTGAGACTGGCTCGAAAATCATTAAATAGTATGCGCGGAAGTCCTTTGGTGAAAATGTCGTCAATCTGATATCTGAAAGGACATGAAGGGTACGAACTTTACCATAAGCCATTTTTTTGCGAACGAAATGAATGTTCATCTTAATGTGTTTAGTACGCTGATGTTGGACGGGATTACGGAAAGATATATCGCACTAATATTATCGCAGTAGACTAGTGTTGCCTTTTGAATCGGGTAGTGGAGCTCAAGTAGAAGGTTACAGATTCAACAAGACTCAAAGACGATGTTGGCGACACATCTATACTCTGCATCACCACTGGATCGGGATAGTGTAGGTTGTCTTTTGAAAGACCAAGACAATAGGTTATATTCGAGGAAAATGCAGTAGCTAGACGTGGAGCATCGGGTGTCAGGAAATACATCCCAGTTAGCATCAGAATAAGCAGTGAGACCAGTGAGCGAAGACCTGTATAGATGTAATCCGAAGTGAAGTGTACCTTGGACGTATCATAAAATATGTTTGAGGGCATGCGTGTGTGCTTCCGTCGGATTGTGCATGTGTAGGCAAATTTGTTGCACGACATAGGATATGCCAGGTCTCGTGAATGTGAGGTACTGCATAGTCCTAGCCAGGCTACAATAGTGAGTCGGGTCTGAATATGGGGGCCGAAATCAGCGCTGAGCTTGGAATTGGTTTCTACTAGCGTGTGGGATGGTTTGCAAGATGTCATGCCTGCACAATCAAGGATATATTCGGCGTGCTTCTTCTGACACCGAAATAGGCCGCCAGAATGTCGAGTGACAGAGATGCCCAAGAAATAACTCAGGGGCCCTAGATCCTTTATAGCAAACTGAGAGGAAATGAGAGACATAATGGACCGACGAAAATAATCAGATGATGTGGTGAGGATGATGTCATCAACATATAATAATAGGTAAGCCATGTATGTACCCTTATTGTAGATGAACAGAGAATGATCAGATCTGCTGATACTATGCTTGAGGAGCCTGTTTCAGTCTATAGAGCAATTTCCACAACAGACACACATAATCTGTGTCTGGATGAATAGGATCCCTGAAACCCATAGGCTGATACATAAATACCATTTCATGAAGATCCCTATGTAAGAAGGCATTCTTGACATCAAGTTGATGAATGGGCCAAGACTTGGATAAAGTAATGATGAAGACGATCCGGATGGTTGTGAGCTTTGCGACCGGGTTGAACGTTTCATCACAGTCCACTCCCACTTACTGAGACCTGCCATCACCTACAAGACGAGCTTTGTAACTCTCAAAAGAACCATCAGATTTATTTTTATGTCTAAAAATCCACATAGAATGAATAATGTTAGCATCAGGTGGACGGGGTACTAGGTCCCACGTCTTATTATCAATAAGAACATTATATTCATCAATCATTGCGGCTTTTCAATTAGGGTCGGACAAGGCATCCTTTGGATTTCGAGGGACAGTGGAAGGGACAACTGAAACAGAATGGTTAAACAATGGTTTAGGTTTATGAATTCAGTACATGACACGAGTTTCCATGGTCTAAGAGCGTGTCTCAGGATGTGGGATTGGAGGGGTGTGTGTCACAGGACTGCCGAGAAGAGGATGAAGGGCATGGGTGGTGGAACCGGCTAGCTGATGCTCGGTTTTTCGAGAGGTGGCTGCAGAATCACCTTGAGACGGGCTGTTCTGGGCCATCGTCAGCAGAACCGGGTGGGCAGTGTGTCCCGGACTGTCCGAGGTGTGGGCGGGTGCCAGGGTCTGGGATGGAGGACTATGTAAATGATGAATTAGAAGATGGTTCAGGTCATCATCTAGGAAGTCATAGGAATGTCGAGATGGCGAGTTTAGGGAGGCAAGGGGGAATTGAGACTCATCAAATAGGACATGGCATGAAAGAATAATTTTACGGCTTGACAAGTCATAGCACGAGTAACCACGATAATTGTCAGGGAAGACCGGGGTTGGTGTTTGTGAGTGGTCGGATGAAGAGGATAACAGAGACATCCAAAGATATGTAAGTATTGGTAGGAGAGGTTCCTACGAAACAGAACTTGAGTGGGCGACTGATGAGCTAGAGACTTGTTTGAGATTATGTTTAGGAGATACGTGGCCATGGAGAGTGTGTAATGCCAGAATTGAGGAGGAATTGAGGCGTGAGCAAGTAGAGCACACATTAGGTTGTTTATGGTTCTTATTTTCCTTTCGGCCTTACCATTTTGGGAGGAGGTGTGAGGGAAGAAAAAATGAAAGGTACGACCATTATTGGAGCAAAATTGTTTGAATTGATTATTATTGAATTTCTGTCATTGTCACGTTGAAAAAATTTAATGCTATTTTCAAATTGTGTTTTTACGAGAGCACTAAATGAGAAAAAAATGGGGTAGACCTGAAATTTATTGTCAATTGGAAAAGTCCATAGAAAGTTGAAATAATTGTTCAGAAATAACACATAATATCAATGGTCAGCCGTACTTAAAATAGGGGACGTCCACAAATCACTATATATGATATCGAAAGGTAGTAAAGTACAATTTGTGGATGTAGAAAATAGTAATTTAACATGTTCCAAAAAATGCGGGATTCACATATAGGAGTCGTAGAAATACGTTTGGAATTAATAAAATTATTTTTCCTAGGAGAGCGTAAAACAGAATCTCCCAGATGTCCTAATCTAGAGTGCTATAAGGAAGATGAAAGAGCAACAAAGGTTGATGGAACTGAGGCTGGATTGTTGATGGTGTTTGAAATAAGGTAGAGATCTCTGGTGCTGTCACATCTCATTATTCGTCTCCCTGTAGTAAAATCCTTCACAGAAAAACCAAAAGGATCAAAGTTAAGGGAAACATTATTATCAGTTGTGAAACGTCGCATAGAGATTAGATTCTTAATGAGTTTAGGGGTATGGAGGACATTTTTTAAGATTAGCGGTGGATGTGGTGGGGATAAGGATGAATGACCAAAACCGCTAATGTGAATGTCTTGTCCACTACCAATAATAATATTCCGATTTAAATTACTCAAATTGGAATAAGACGAGAGAGTACCTTATGATGCCGTCATGTGAGATGTGGCGCCTGTGTCCATATACCAATTTTCATTTGGAGCGTTGAGTGACATTGTGTTCATAGGTGCCTCAATGTCAGTCGGTGCATAAGTTGAGGGCGGGGGGCTTGTGCTGTGTAGGCATGTTGGGGACATGGGCTGAATATTCTATTAGGAACAGCTTATGCATTCTTGGAAGTAGCCAAGATTGAGTTTTTTTATGATCAAGCACCAGAAGGAATGAAAAGTTTAAGAACTTCTTATTCGATGATTAGTCTTGGTGTTGGGAATTTCATTAGTAGCTTCTTGCTTTCGACAGTTTCTCATATCACCAAGAAGCATGGAAATCACAGAAGATGGATCCTAAGCAACCTGAATGCCTCACATCTTAACTATTACTACACGTTCTTCACGATACTCAACTTATTGAACTTCATCTTTTTCTTGTTTGTGAGCAAGTTTTATGTGTATAAAGCTGAAGTTTCAGATTCATTGGCTGTGCTAAGGCAAGAATTGGAGATTGGATCGAGACATCGGATAACTAATAGCCAAGAAGCTTCAACCAACACACAGGTTAATGGTTCTGCATAGGATTTTAACTAACATATATAGTTTACTTCAAACCTCTTTTCTGTTTTAGCTAGGTAGTGTACTATGTGGCTATGGCTCAGATCCTCCAAAAATGACATTGCACCAGTGTCGGATCCTCCGAAAATGCAGCCTCATCCATGCCGGATCCTCCAAATATGATGCATTTTTGGAGGATCCGACGCTGATGCATTAGTAGTTTTTGAGAATCCGAGCAACATAGATATTCAGGGAAATAGTTTTGTTCACCTCCTTTCTCTTTATTAATGATAATCAGTTAAATATAGTTGTTTCGAGATATGAAAGGCCATGAGTATTTTTTTAGAACAGCATTTTCAATTCCATAGCTGATATCTAAAAGGAAATTTTCAATATGAGTAGAATTTGATGGTCTATTTCGTCTATCTTCGCTAGAAATTTTGTCTCAAACTCATAAGCTAATATAATAATATTCCTTCACTATATACAATATGTGGTCAAAATAATAACCTCTCAAATTATGCAGAAGATAGCAAAAGTATTATACATTAGCGCGTTCCACCACGAAGTGTAAAGTACTGATAATGCCTAGTCCAATGAAGAAAAGAAGAAAATTTAGTGCACTGCTCTGTGACTCTATTTACTCCAGAAGCCTTATCATCCTTTCTTTGAAATCCTTCAAATGAATCAACCTAATAGCAGATTCGCTGCAAAATTTCCGTCTTTCTTCCTTTTCTTGTTTATTTTTCAGTACATGTTGATATTTGTTAAAGATATTTTTGGCCTGTTTGTGTCAATATGGCCTCCTCTTTTCTAATTGGAATGTTTTCTTCAAGAAATGATTAGCAACTTTGTCATTTCTATGACAAATTACCCTCAAGATTGTATTGGGATCTGTTCTGTTCCATCTTCCTGTTGTTGGAGGCATAGGTAGGTTCTGTCCTGATCCCACAACTCCCATTCCACTAGCTTCACAAGCCACAATGCTGAAATCTTCAATCAATTGTTCAGTTGATTGTCCCATTAAAGCTATCACCCCTTCAACCGTCTCAGCTTCTGTGTCCACAACATCCTCTACTATCAAACCTTCACCACAAGTACAAAATACCCTCTTTAAACTCTTAAAGTCCTCTTCTATTATCTGATGATCAACCCTCGAAAAGATTCTTTTGCTTCCTCCTGCTAGTAGAACCATAAGATAGGCCTCGAACGAAGCATTCATAACTTCTTTTAAGGCCAATGGTTGAGCCCTGTCAGCGAGAATCGCGCACAAAAGAGTGAGGTTTTGCTTAAGTGCCCTTAATGCTGGTCGAATACGTGTGTTCTCAACGTCCCTGACGTAGAGGCTACCGTAGAATACAGAGTGAGAATCGAAGAAAATGAGACGATAAGCAGCAACTTCTGATACATGTTGGACAGCTACTTGGATGGCTGAGCGCGTGTGATCAAAGTAGGAGTAGCTCCCAATCTGTCGGTTCTTGCTGTGACGACTTCTCGGAGAAGTGACGATTTTTGAGGAGAGTGATAGCGTTTTATCAAGGGAATGGAGTTGAAGAAGGAAGTAATGTAATGTGTTTAGCCTTATGTATAGGCGTTGAGTCCCTCGGCTTGTTGAAAGGCGGGGATGGTTGCCTTCATCTGTTATATGATTGTTTTGTTCATCTGCTCTTACATTGCAAATAACCATTTTCCACAGTTTGGAAAACCTTGAATCTTGGCTACATCTTGTTAGAGGAGGAAGTGTAGGAATGTAGCTTTGTTTTGACCCTATAAAAGGATAAACAAAGTCAAAAAGAGTAGAATAACTATTTGAGCATTCTCAATAAGGGGATTATTTTGAAGAATTAACCTAAATAGCCGCTCATCCAATTGTGTAAACTAAAAAAAGCCGGCAGATGTATAATATATGTATAATCTATGTATACCGGCTAGTAAATACAAACAAGGAATCCAGCCAGCTATTTGTGTAAAGATTCTATTTTTTCTCTATTACTTCTTTAGGTATGGAATGAAATGAGTTCCATGAATTGGTTCTTACCACATGATGTGACAAAGGTAACATACTCTTTGAACAGATGCTCAAAGCCATCAGCAAGATCCCCTACTAAATCCTCTGACATAACCATTGGGATTTCAAAGAAATTTTCCACAGATTCTTTAGCATGTCTCATCAGATCAACTGCTGATTGTGCATATGGCTCACTTTTGGATTTTGGATTCCATGTCTGCATATCAAAGTTTTTAGCCATGAGCCTCTTTTAGTATGAGCATTTCAAAATATAAATTTTCCTAACTAGAAACTAGACAGTCAATAGTTGTGGAACCAGGATTTTCACTAAGGGAATACAAAATATAAAGAAGTAAAAAAAAGGGCAGCCCGATGCACTAAACTCCCGCTTTGCGCGGGGTCCGGGGAAGGGCCGGACCTCAAAATATAAAGAAGTAAACACACAAAAAAGCCAAGAAAATTCAACATCAACTATATATACATAAAAAATAATTTTGATCTTATATACAATGTAATTTTTCAACGAAGGGGGGTCCGAATGAACACCTTGCGCCCCTAGCTCCCCCCTAGTCTACTATTTTATGAAGAAAAACAAGAAAAAGACTTACTTCAGTTTCTTTTGCTCTCATAATAATCTCCTTCCCTTTCTTCAACCTTTCTTGAATCCATTTTCTTAGTAGATTCATGATGATTGAATCAACTTCATAAGGAACCATCTCTCTCACTATGGCTTTTCCTCCATCCTCACAATCAACAGAATCCTCCACAACCATTTGGATTAAAAGCTTTTCGAGTTTTCCAGCCTTCTGCAACACCAAAACTGTCTGTTTCGTGAGCAATGTCGCGCCTGTGAGATATTGCTTTAACAAAGTTCCATAGCAAGAATGTAATGCCACAGCTGCTACTCCTGCTGAAATAGGATGCCACTTCTTGAGTACAGGGCTAAAAATTTCCTTCTCCTTAGCTGCTAATTCTTCAGTTTCATTGGTTAACTTAATCAGTGTGTGACTCACATCTTCCAATTCAAAACTTGCACCATCTATGCTCATTTCTTCCAACATCTATTAGCACATGAAGAAAGAAAACATAATAATGTTACAATAAAGAAACTCGATAATAAATAAAACGAAAGGGTTGAACGTTATGTTGCTAGGACCCTCCAAAATTGCTGTCGCACAGTGTCTGATCCTCCAAAAAAATGCATATCTTTTGAAGGATTCGACACACACCCAACAATACTTTTAAAGAGTCCAAACAACACAGGTTGAAAGAAGGGCTAAATTACTGAAGTTTTAACTTCTATAGTCAACTTCAAGTAACTGCCTATAACGAGTGGAATTAGTAACATGTAAAATAAGGGAAATAGTAACTGTCTATAACAAATGGAACTAGTAACATGAACATGTTATAACGATTAAATACACTAACCATTGTGTAGAAACTCTTTATATCATCAATATATATAACTTAAATCCAGAATACTAACCTTAGCGAATGCATTCCTCATGGATGTACGGATGAAGTAACCGACTTTATTTCCAGCTGATTCATCCACGAGTTCGTCCCCTTTCTCAAAACCAGTAGATGTATGCCCTGGAACATCTTCCTCTAATATCTTCGTGGCCGCGAAGAACAGAGGAAGATTATTCTCCATCGGTCCAATACTCCCCCTATTGAAACTTTCATGGTAATTAACCAATCTTTTCTCTAACCATTCCTTCATAGTTGTCAATACACTTGCCAACATCTTAACATAAACAGGTTCCTTATCTACTTTCTTAGCATCATTAGCAACTTCACTACTCAACATGATCATCGACGCAGCAAGAAGATCAGGCTCGACTTGGCCAGTCACAATGTACTGCTCGAATAACACCCAAGTGAAACACAAGTTATGAATTGATTTATTGACACCCAAAATCATCCATGTTTTCTTCATCAATTCAAGAAGCTCGTCGACTTCATCAAGAACCATGGTATCGTCTTTTAAGTCGAAAACAGAGGATAACAGAGCAGTATAAATGTGTATATTTAAAGGGAATCCATCAGCCCAATGACAAATATCAGTAGGAGAACCATCAACTGTTCTCCAGGCTAAGGATATTACAGAATTGCAAAGTGCTCTCATTGTTTCGGAATTTTTTCCAGTGTCAATGGCTTTATTTTCGGCTAATTTGATGATTTCTCTGAAACGATTCGCGAATGTGTTTGATCTTTCTACTGGGATTGAGGGGTGAAGAAGAAGGCCTGCTTCTAGGATTCTGAGTTGGCGTTTTTGCCATTGATGGTACTCGTGTGAATCGTTGAATTCCGATGGTTTAAGGTGGCGTAATAGCTCTAATGGTAATATTATTGTCTCTGCTCGTCTCCCCATCTGCACAACATTAGTTAAATTCGTCTGCTCTTTGAATCTTGAATCCATTCACACTGGGAAGGTCATATAAGTCTATGTTGGTCGGACTCTTCAGAAATGCTGCTGAACATGTCAGGTTCTCCAAAATAAGTGCATTTTTGAAGGATTCGACAAAGAAGGGGCATAAATTTTAGAGAGTCAGCTATAAGATGGTACTCCATTAGTCACAATTTGTGTGAACTGATTTGAATGGATGCAGAGTTTAAATGGATGCAGAGTTTAAGAAAGAAGGTAAACTTTTACAAATTTGTCAACATGTTATAAATATATGTCACTAAAATATTTAAAACTTGTGATCTTAAATATGTGTAATATTTCTGTGACTATAAATCTTTCTCATCAAAATAAAATGAGGAGTTTAAATTAAATTATTTTTAAATTTAGAAAGAAATCATTTCCTTTTGAAACCGATAAAAAAGAAACATGTTTACATAAACGGAGAGGAACAGAGTCTATAATAATTCTATAGAAACAACAAATTGACGACGAAGAACACCATAAAACACGAAACTATGCTGAATAGAAACGTAGAACATTTAAGATAGTTTTTAATTATTCTTAAAGAAGAAAAAAGAATGAGAAAGGAGACGATTTTCATGAAAAAATATGAGAGAAAATTAGGTATACTAAATAGAGATGGAGCAAGAAGCCTAGTCAGTTTCCTTATTTTTTTTCTTTTCTTGTTTTGTGTTTTTTAATGCATGCAAAAGACATTTAAACATGCACAATAGACATAATGTACGTACTTGGCCAACAAGAGTTCTCATAAGAGTTTTACGTAGCCTACTATCACTTTGGTCCGACACCCGCATTTGCCGCCTCATAATCTCGCCCGACGCCATTGGCCTCCGCGCCCTCGTATGGGGCACCGTGAATCCCACCTTGGGGCTCGCGCCGGCCCCAGGTGACGACGGGGTGCCTCCATAAGAGCTGGTTCTCCGTGATCGTGACCGCTTCAACATCTTCAACCCTAACGCCGTTTTCACCTTGCTCCTCACGGCCATCCCCACCCCTGATGGCTTCACCGGTGATCCGGGGCTGGTAGATCCAGTCCTGGACCCGCTTCCATCTCCTCCTTCCGACGGATTATGATACGAGAACGCTGTCCTTCCTCCGAACCCCGGAGATGACCGGCATGCGGTGAAGAATATCTCGTAAGCCGCGTCTCGAAAATGGTCACGGTGCAGACCGTCAATATTTTCGAATGGCCAAACAATGTCAATGTCAACGGATGCAACATCTTCGCCAATAGTATTTGCATGGCGAAGATGTTGAGTCATGGTGGTTGTAGTAGGTGCTATTATGGGCTAGCTGCTACGACAAACTCCGCGACCGATATGTATATTTGTCAAATATCCGGCGGAAGAGGGCAGAGAGAGAAGCCAGTGAGCATTAGACTTATTTTTTTTCGAGGCAAAGAATGAAAGAAGAGAAAGAGAGAAGAAAAAGCTATCGGAAACTCTTATTGTATTTCTCCTAAGAAAATGAAGAACCAAAGGTGGTGAAAGAAGAGAGAATTAGACACACTCCTACTAATTTTTGAAAATAGTAAAGAATATAATTATGTTTTATCTTTATTCATTTAATTATTTTGACCGTTAGTTTGTTTATTTTCTAGAAGATAAATGTACATATTGAGGAAAGGTTACAATCTTGATCTGGAGGCAGAATTTTTAATGAGAGGATTCAAAGAGTAAAGATGTTAAAACACACAAACATTATATGATGAAAAACGAAGAGGATGGCCATGGGCACTAACTTTAATCACCTATATTATGTTTTAACTTGCATCCGTCTAACATTTCTTTCTAATTTTGGCTTGCCATCCAAAGTTTGAAATTTCTTGTATTTTTTTCCTTTCACTTTGCAGTATTCTACTTTATTTTAAACTTTTTATTTTTTTTCTTCAGAATAAGCGCCCCTTCATCATATATTACTTTGAAAATCTTCAAGATTTTTTAAAAAAGTGTAAGAATTGAATTACTACTAGTATAATACATATTCAGTGCTCGACAAAAAATAAATAAATAAAAAAGTATTCAATAAATGATGATGTCATAGATGATAAGATTAACTATTCAATATAATCTAACAAAAATTTCATTATAACAATAGAATACAATTAGTCATAGTTAGAATGAATTTGCAAAAGCTGATGTCCGGGTTTTTTAAGTTGATAAAATCTTTATTATTTGTAATAATGGTGTTTAAAAATTGATGAAGCCTTCGTTAGCAGGAACTTAAAAAAGTTAAAACTTGAAAAGTAATTGACGAAGTGCAGAGGAAAAGACCAACCCAAAAGAGCTAGCAGAACAATTTTTTATTTTTTATATTTTAGAGAATTTATAGATAGAATCAATTATAGGACTAAATGTGCTCCATCATTTGATAGATGAAGGGTTATTAGTGTTCCACCTCCAATAATAGGGACCATTTCGAGTGGAAATCTAAATACTCCCTCAGTTCTAATTTATGTGATTTACTTTTATTTGGCACGCACTTTAAAAAATGAAGGAAGATTTTTAAATCTTATAATCTAAAATAAGTCAAATATATTTGTGTGGTTAGAAATTATCTCGTTTTGCGTAAAAAGTAAAGTTTAAGGTTACATTTTTATCAAATAAATAAATATGTCATTTTTTTTACGGATTAAAAAAAGTGACAGAGGGAGTATAAAGGACCATTTTGGGCCTTATCTCGATAAAAGTATACTTGGAAGTCTGCAAAGAAATAGGGGGGAAATTGCAGCAAGTGCTGCGAGCAGGGATAGAACACCCACGACATCAAGGCAACTTTGAACCCCCTTAACCACTGAGCCAAGCTTCTCATCTGTGTTGGGGGTTCATTAAAATATATATATATATATACAACAAGCGCATTTTTAACCTTATATATACAATATAATTCTCCGACGAAGGGGTTCCGAACCCCTGCCCACCACGTATCTCCGCCCCTGTCTTGACCACGCAAAAAATTAGCTTGACTGTCTAAATGACGAAAACACTGTCTTTGAATGATTTTACCCAAAATTTAAAAGCAGAAAGATAGATATGGTTTCGCCGGACATGCTTTGTTTCAGAGAAATACTTCATTGACAGTTTTGTTTGGTGTTTCCTCGTCTTTTGGTTTATATTTGTACACGTTCATTTGAATTTGGTAGACATACATTATAATAAAAAGGGAAAAAAATTCAAATATGCCATCGAACAATAAAAAATTGCTCATTTATGTCATTCGTCAATAGTTTGACTCATTTATGCCATCACTGTTACTAAAAAGGCTCATCCATGTCATTTTTCATTAACGCCGGTTTTACAATACGATTTTTCATTAACGTAGACGTTAATGAAAAATGACATGGATGAACCATTTAAGTAACGACAATGACATAAATGAGCCATTTTGGTAACGATAATGGCATAAATAAGTCATTTCTGATAGTTCGATTACATAATTGAACTTGTTCCCTAATAAAAATTACCGAATAGCAGCATATTTCTAGTATTCTTTTTCTTTTCTTTTTTCGTTCTTGAAAAGTTTTATATTGTTTAAAGTTATTGACGAATGTGTATGTAGAGCTGACAAAACGGGTCAGCCCAACCCAATTCAGCCCAAGTTTCGCGGCTAAGGAATTTGATGGGTTAGGGCGAGCCGGCCCATTATTTGAAAGAGACTTAAAATGGCTAACCCTATCCAGACCTAGAAAAGTTAGGGGTTGAGGTGGGCTAACTCTTCATTTTTTTCAATTTTTTTATAAGAAAATCTTTTTAACCTAAATTTTAAAATAAAAGTATGTCAATTTGTTATCATTTGTAACATATGATTGCATGAAATACATAATTCTAAGATAACTTATACCATATTCAACACCAAATGTTGTCAAGCGCGGTTGAATTTGTTTGTGGTAAGTTGTCTTAATTAACATCTTCATCTTCGTCGACATTCATATGCAAATTTAATTAGTTAATCATTATCAAATAACTATATTTCAAAAATTAATAATAGTAAATTCGCTTAAAAATATTACAACTTTGAATTTGGGTAAAGTCGTGCAATCAATTTCGAGTATAAACAAGTGTTTGGACATCTTCAGATGAACTAAGGATTTAACGCTAAATAAATAAAATATTGTGTAAGATACTAAGACTTATTCAGTAATCACTATTCCTAGCTTTTACTTCTTTTTGCATAATTTTTAAAAAAAATATAATGTAAATTAAATAGCCTTTTGGCCCATGAACCAGCCCCACTTCGGTCAAGCCTTAAAGGCCACGGGTGGATAGGGGCTAGTCTTATAAGCGCCTCAGCTTTAAATGAGCTTAAAAAATCTTAACCCAAGCATACTCCAATAGCGGGGCGGGTTGGGCCAGCCCATAATATGAACTGGTTTTTAATTTTTGCCCTTCAAATAGATGATCTTTAAGCTCTGCTTCTCATTTAATTAAAAATTATGGCCCAGAGTATCCTTATTCGATGGTCTACAAAATCAGAGATTCTGGGTTCGATCCCCAACAGAGTAAAAAAAATAAAATTTTTGCAAGTTACATAGAAACTTTGCCTTGTCTAAGTTCTGTAAAAATGAAGTTATCCGGCATAAGGTAACTGATTCGCTCGACATATAAGTTTACAGAAACTTTGCCTTGTCCGGCATAAGTTCTGTAGAAATGAAGTCATGCCAGATAACTTAATTCCTACAAAACTTATGCCGGACAAGCAAAGTTTCTATGTAACTTTGTCCGAAAAGACAGTTTCTATTAAACTATGTTTGCCTTTCGAAACTCTATAGGTCATCGATAAGGGTAGGCTGATTTTTTTTTTGATGTTTAAGGTTATTTTCGGCCACTTTTTTGTTATTTAAAGTACCGAAAGAAAAAAATTTAAAACTAGCAATGTGAGGGAGAAAATTTAAAGACCACCCCAAGACAGGGATATTCGTGCGAATTGGCCATTTCAAAATGATTTAGGATCCAATTTTTATCGGGTCGGAGAAATGGATGGGTCTTAGCATATGTGGGGTTGATGGAAGGTTAGAACCATATTTTAAAATGTGTATCTATAAGGGCAGACCAGCAAGGGTCAACGGGGTTCGACATAAAATTACGATAAATTATTTTTTATCTTTATATAGATGTTGAACCTCCTTAGCCTTTTCACGTTTACTTTTTTATATTTTTGAACCCCCTAATAAAAATCTTGACTCCGCCGCTGTCTATAATTAATTTAGATTTTGTTCTACATGACATGGCATATAAGCAATTAATTTATATGAAATGACATACCTACTCCTTCTTGAACTTTAAGATAATGTACTGAAGTTTTATTTGAAGAAGCTTGAATTATTGAATATTGTCACGGAGTTTTAACTTCTACAAATAAAACTACAGAATACAGTCCTAAAATTGAATTTCTTACGATTCAAAATAGTGTCCTCGACGATGTTGGGCACTTCCAATTATATTGTGTTCTTCCACTTTCAGTTAATGTCACTAATCCATTAGGTATGCTTAGGTTAAAAAACTAGATCAGATGTATTATTGAAGTAAATGCAGTGTGACAAGTGAGGGTTGTTAAGTTGGTAAAACACCCCATCCACGTTTGGTAAGTTTAAGGTCCGAGTCACGCCATAGAGTGTGTAAATACTATAGATCTTCCAAAGTGGGGGTAAAAAACAGTAAAATTTTTAGGACAATGTTTTGAAGTTTGAACTTATGTAGATGAAACGGAGAACAAAGGGCAAATATAATCCTTTCACGCTTATTTTAATGGAGAATTATTGACTATTTTAAAACTGTTTTGCAAACGTCAATAATATATCAACAAGCGTTCTTAAAGGTAGCTACCTAACTATAAGTTGTAAATATTCCAATTTAATTTATAATAGTTGCTGGAATTGAATTATTCCGGCTTCAACTGTCAAATTTAATAATTTATTGAATTATAGGCAAGTGTTGTTTTCATTCATCTATGTTTTAATTCCTATGAACCATATGGAGGATTAATGTTGCTTCTGAAGATGGCAATTTTATACGGATGGGGGAGGGGAATAAGGAAAATACATACAATAATAAAAGGCAAGGATGAAAAAAAAGAAGCTAGGAGTCAAATCATTTTAATTTTAATATTAGAAGTTTCTTTTTATTTTCGGCAAAAATTATTTTAACTTTTAGAAATGAAATTCAGACATAAAACACTGAACATTATGTAATACAATTTTGTTTCATTATTTATTCTCATTTACGCTAAAACCGCCTAACTTGGTATGTACCAATATCTAATACTCTATGATATAGTTTCTTCTTAAGAGTAAAAAAAAAAACAGAAAAATAACCTCTCACTGCTATTTAATCGATTCCATTAAATAACTGCTTTTATATTATTCAAAATTGTTCAATTTTTTATTTGTTAGATTTTTGATTCAGTCCTACCTTTATAGTTAGTAAATTCCTAGGCTATAATTACGGAATGAAATATACACCTAACTAATACAAAAGATTATTACAATATTTAAAGATACAAAAGATCACTAATAATATCCACATAATATATTTTCATATATTCTATCACACCCTTGATCGTAGCGGCCAGGTTGTCATGCTGGAGGCGTCAAAATCTTCAAAGCGAGAACCAAGGGAAGACCCTTAGTAAAGATGTTAGCAATCTGATAATGTGAAGGGAGATGCAAGACACATACTTGTCCACGAGCAACCTTTTCGCTAACAAAGTGAATATCCATCTCGATATGTTTAGTGCGCTGATGTTGTACAGGATTCCATGAGAGATATATCGCACTAACATTATCACAGTAGATCAATGTAGCTTTCCGAATAGGAGAATGAAGCTCTAAGAGGAGGTTACACAACCAAAAGGACTCACACACTATATTGGCGACCCCTCGATATTCGGCCTCCGCGCTCGAGCGCGATAAAGTGGTCTGGCATTTAGCCGACCAAAAGACCAAGTTATCACCGAGAAACACACAATAACCAGATGTCGAACGCCTGGTATCTGGACATCCATCCCAATCAGCATATGTATACGAAATGAGAGTAGATACCGATGATGGATATAGGTGGTAAGCCATGATCAAGAGTACCCTGAATATAGCGCACAATACGTTTGAGAGCGTGCATGTGTTCTTCCCTCGGATCATGCATGAATAAACACACTTGTTGCACTGCATAAGTAATATCGGGCCTTATAAATGTGAGATATTGAAGAGCCCCCTCAAGACTACGTTAAGGGGAGGGATCCTCACATGGTGCGCTAGAAGTAGAACTCAACTTCGGTTTAGTATCAATCGGAGTAGGAGATGACTTACATGTTGACATGTCGGCCCATTCAATGATCTCTGCTGCATACTTCTTCTGAGATAGAAATAAACCACCTGCATGACGAGTGACATTTATACCCAGAAAATAACTTAATGGCTCCAAATCTTTCATAGCAAATTCTGAGTTGAGAAGTGATATGATAGACTGTCGAAGTGCATCAGAGGAAGCAGTCAATATAATATCATCCACATACAAAAGAATGTAGGACATAGAAGTACCATTACGGTATATGAATAGTGAATGATTAGACTTGATGTGAGAAAATTCAAGAGTAGAAACGTAATCTGCAAATCTTTTGTACCAGGCCCGAGGAGCCTGTTTTAGCACATACAAAGATTTCTTCAGCAAGCACACATGATTCGGATGAGCGGGGTCCCTGAAACCCAAAGGCTGATGTATGTATACTGTTTCCTTGAGTTATCCGTGTAAGAAAGCATTTTTCATGTTCAGCTGATGAATGGGCCATGCTTTTGAGAGAGCTAGACTGAAAATAGTGCGAATAGTTGTCGGTTTGATCACCAGACTAAACGTCTCTCCACAATCCACGCCAACCTGTTGAGTTTTGCCATCACTTATAAGACGGGCCTTATGCCTCTCAAAACACCCATCAGGTTTTTCTTTATAAGTAAAAATCCATATAGAACGAATCACATTAACATCATGTGGATGGGGCACCAACTCCCATGTCTTATTTTCAATAAGAGTATTATATTCATAATCCATATCCATTTTCCAATTCATCTCACGAAGGACAGACATAGGATTACGTGGTAGATGGGATTTAGTACTATTATATTTAAGATTAAATTATCGCTTTGGTTTAAAAATTCCTCGTTGGTGAGTAATGGCGGCACGAAGCTTGAATATAGTGAAATTTGGATTTGGAGTGAGGCGAGTGGGGTGGTCAGATTCATTTGGATCGACTCGACCCCACCGATGGATATGAGACGAGTCTAGCGGGTAGTGGCTGCCACTGGTTGGGCCTGGCGAGATGGGCCAAGGTACAGGCCTGGCAGAGGCGGATTGCCACTGGGTTGGGACGTCGAGTAGAAGGCACTAGCCTGGTTGGCTTGGGCCAGCGGTCAGTGAGCCGGAGTGGGCCGATGTGGGCTTGGCCAAGTGATGGACCACATAAGGGGAAATCCCATCATCCAAAAAGTCATATGAACGGGACGGTGAACTATGAAACTTAGCAACGGAAATTGAGTTTAATCGAAAATGACATGGTTATTAATGATGATTTTGTTAGAGGATAGATCATAGCATTTGTAACCACGATGATTGGATGGGTAACCCAAAAAAACACAAATGGTAGAGCGGGCTTGAAGTTTATTTATGGTTGTGGAGGGAAAGAGAGGATAACATAAACACCCAAATACCCGAAGATGAGAATAAGACGGGTCTTTTTGATAAAGAATTTTGAGTGGAGATTGGTAGGCTGATCCTTTACTAGGGATGATGTTAAGAAGGTAAGTTGTCTTTTGTAATGCATGATGCCAAAATGAAGGCAGTAATGATGCATGTGCTAGTAATGTACGAATAATATTATTAATAGTGCAGATTTTTCTCTCGGCTTTTCCATTTTGTGATGAAGTATGTGGACATGAGAATCGAAAGATACACTATTAACCTTACAAAATTCCCGAAATGACCCATTATCAAATTCTCTTCCATTATCACATTGAATGTTCTTAACCTCCCGTTCAAATTGAGTACGGATGAATGCTCTAAATGATATAAATGTGTAATAGACTTGAGACTTTTTACATAACGGATATGTCTAAAAAATTAGAGTAATCATCCAATAATAAAACATACGGTGGCCCGAAGAGCTCAAAATGGGAGATGTCCAAAGATCACTATGGATAATATTAAAAGGTAACATAGTAATAGAATTAGAAGCAACAAAAGGCAATTTAACATGTTTTCCAAGAGGACAAGAAGGACAAACATTAGAACTACGAGTGCGATTACACTCAATAAATTTAGATTGTCTAAGGGAGTAAAAAATAGATGACCCAAACGTGCATGCCATAAAGAACGCGCTAAAGCAACAAAACTTGATGGTGTGGCTTGATTTGTGGTGATGGTGGTGGTGATGGGATAGAGCTCGCCCCGATTATTACATCTCATTAGATGCATTCCCGTCCAGAAATCCTTCACATAAAACCCAAATGGATCAAATTCAACAGAAACTGAGTTATCAATTGTAAATTTTTCAACAGACACCAAATTTTTAATTAATTGAAGAGCATGAATGACATTTTTCAAGGCTAAATGAAGGTTTGGGGGAGACATATTTGTGTGAACATAACCACGAATTGGATTTGAATGACCATTATCAACAATTACGCCATGATTTTTTCTCAAATTGTAATAAGATGAGAGATAACCTTACGCGAATGTCATATGAGAAGTTGCACCGGTATCTATGTACCAATTTGCATTCGGAGGATTTAGCTCAAGTGTATGCATCACTGCCTCTATATCCGTGTGGGTCAGGGATGTTGTTGGGCCTGTTGCGTGAAGGCTGCTTTGTGGCGCGACCCAGCGGAGACAGTGCCGCCAGGCTGTTCTTGGTCGAGGCCCAAACTGGGTTGTCTGCTTCTGCCGGATGGTGGACCTGGTCTAATTTTGTGTTGGGTATTGGCACGGCGGGATGGGCTACTTCCCACTGGCCCGATACTGCTGCCAGGGGTGCTGTGGCCTATACCCCTGCTGGCGGCCGCCACGTCCGTCACTGCCGCCACACTTGCCGCCACCGCGGCCGTTGCCGTGGTTTTTTCCACCGTGGTTGCAGTTTTGACCCTTTTTACCACCACCATTGGTATAGTTTTGACTATAATTTTTAGAGAATGATTGAAAGTCATCGGTTTCTCAGGATGTGGCCGCCATCATGGCGGAATGTGCTCCGATTGTGGCCTTTTTAGCCAACCCCGCCTCTTCTAGAGTGAGCATGGAACGTGCTTGGTAGAAATGTGGGATATGATTGCTTTGGCGAATGAGAGTTCCAACCCCGTTATATGCTTTGGTGAGGCTCACAACCATTTGAAGAACGAGACGATCATTCGCGATCGGAGCTCCGACGATCTTGAGTTGATCCGACAATTCATTGAGCCTTTGACAATATGCGGAGGCATTCGGAAAATCCTCCATAGTTGTGTGAGAGAATTCTTTCTCAAGGGCTACGACACGAGAATTTTTGTTATCTTGGAATATATCACGCAACCTATTCCAAGATTCCATTGTCGTGATGTCAGGTTCAATAATTGTATGCAAGAGGTCCATAGAGATGGTGGAATAAATCCATTGGAGGACCGTAGCATCAAGGGTTGCTCATAACTCCATTTCATCATCGGTGGAAGACACATCCTCCTTGCCTTTTTCCGATTTGACGATGTGATGGAGGACTCTATGAGACCTTGCGTGAATTTTAAAAAGTTCCGCCCACGTCGCATAGTGGACGTTCTCCATTTCAAGGACGATAGGGATGTTGTTCTTGATGTTGGAGACTATAAGAGCAGGATGGAAGGTATTCTTTGTGTTAGACATGACGGAGGGGAAGAGAATTGGGCGGCAGAGGGGAGGTAGCCGAGTAAGGCGACAGAAGTGTAGTGAGGAGGGAGGAGAGGAAACTTTGTCCTAGACTTCTGATACCATGAAAGAGAATAATCCCTTGATGATTTTCCTAGTTTAATTAGCTCATATACATGATATACAATAGTCATCCTAAGCTATAATTACGGAAATCAAATATACACCTAACTAATACAAAAAATTACTACAATATTTAAAGATACAAAAGATGACTATTAATATCCACAAAATATATTTTCATATATTCTATCACCCGGTGCACTAAGCTCCCACTATACGCGGGGGCCGGGGCGGACTACAAGGGTCTATTGTATGCAACATTACCTTGCATTTCTGCAATAGGTTGTTTTCACGACTTGAACCCGTGACCTCCTGGTCACATGATAGTAACTTTACTGGTTACTCCAAGGCTCCCCTTCTTAAAATAATAAAAAAATTATTATGATAAAACTTATATTTATTAAATTATCCTTCATTTAATACAACTATCGTCCGATTCTTGCTCTTTTTTCTTTTCTTTTTTATTTCTACCGTGTCTTTTCCTTTTTATTTTTATCCCTATCTCTTTCTTTTAGTCACCTTCCTCTTTAGACTGATCAATTAAAAATACACAAGCTGCTTTTTTTTTTTTCCTACCGTTTCTTTCCTCTTGAAAGAAATAATCCCCTTCATTATTTTCATTAATTGAAAGGCTATATATACAAGTTACATATTTCTATAATAGAAAAAATCTTTTTCCTATTATACTTCTAAATCCTTATTCTACCATAATTCTAACTCTACAATTATGGTAGGTGTATAATACTAATTAAGGCATCCTTTTCATCCTAATATACTACAAATATATTACAATATACATTCCTTAATATACAAGAATTGTCCCATCTGCTTTTGTCGCTCTATTTCGCGGATCGCCAACAATCCGTGCCATTGGGCCGTCATCGCTTAATCACTGGCCGCCATCGCTTTATCAGTTTTGTATACCCGTGATATACTCACAGATATTCGCATATCACCGTATATTACCTCTCGCGAACACACCCGCAGCCATACTGGGTCTTCAACGCCGAGATCGCCCTTAAAATCTTCAAAGAGAACACCGTAGACCCTTTTGTAAAGATGTCTGGCAATTTGATAACTAGACGACATGACAGACGCTAACTCAATCTTTGTAACCTTTTTCCGACAAAAGTGAATGTCCATTTCGATATGCTTGGTGCGTTGGTGTTGAACTGGTTACCCCGAAGGTAGATGGCACTAATGTTATCGCGAATATACCAAGGTTGCTCTCTCAATGGGACAATGAAGCTCCAAAGCAAATTACGAGCCAACATGACCGAAACCACATTTGCGACTCCTTGATATTCTCGCTTCGTGACCGAGCGTGACAGAGTTGACGCTTTGCCACCATGAGACCAAGTTGTTGCCAAGGAACATACAAGAGCAGTCGACCGTCAGCCTGGTGCCTGGACAACCACCCCAATCAAGATCCGTAAAGAGACAAGTGTGGATGCTGTAGGCGAAGGATATAAGTGCAACCATAGTCCAATGTCCCCTAATATACCGAATGACGCGTTTGATTGCATTCATGTGCTCAACCCCTGGATCATGCATGAATAAACACACCGAACCGCATATGTAATATCCTGGCCTGGTAAAGGTAAGATACCGGGAGGCCCCCGGCAAGATCAAAGCGGGTCGTCTCAGATGGAGCACCTTTCGCGTACTTAGCTTTGGGTTTGCATCAACCGGCAGTGGAAGTGGACTTACAGGATGACATCCTCAAAGACTTCTATGATCTCAAAGAAGATACTCGCTGAGACGTAAACAAGCCACTGAATGACATTTGACTCGCAATCCCCAAAAATAACTCAACCTAAGTCCTTCATAGCAAATTCGTAATCGAAAGCATGGCCATGATAGACTGACGCAGCACTCCGAGGAGGCAGCCAAGATGATATCATCCACATATACCGTAATATAGGCCAATGACGAACTACGCTAGATGAACAAAGAATTGTCTGACTGCCGCCAGGTGAACCCAATAGCCAAACAAAATTAGCAAATCGTATACCAGGCACTGGGACCGCTTAAGCCCATATAATGACTTCTTCAACAAATGACATGATGAGGCTCGGCTGGGATCCTCGAAACCCAACTACCGATGATATAGATCAAGCTTTCTTGAGATCTTCTGCGAAAGCATTCTTCTTGACATCTAACTGATGAACCCGCTAAGTCTTTGAAAGAGCCAAGCTAAGTACAGCATGAATGGTAGCTTTCTGCTTGACCATCGACTAAACGCTCTCACCACAATCAATACCAACTGCCGAGTCTTACCATCACCAACAAGTCGCTACTTATGCCGAGCAAATGACCCATCTCGAATTTCCCATGAGCAAAAATCCACATAGACCCGATAATATTAATACCATATGGATTCGGCACCAACTCCCACGCCTTATTATCAATAAGAGCATTATATTCATCATCCATAGCAATTTTCCAATTAGGGTCATTTAATGCGAGATAACATGATTATGGCAAGGATTTAGAGACATCGAATGTAAATTAAAAATGTCGCTAGTGTAAAAATACTCGCCGACTACGAGTGACCTGGCCTATGACTCGAGGAAGAAGTGATGGAATTTTTGGAAATTTTTCTGGCTCGACTGACCGCCGCCAGTAAAGGGGCCTGGGCTGCCCAAATCGCATAAGTCGAACTGACCTGAGCACTTCCGTAATGGGCTGGTTTTCGGGACCGCCCAAAGATTGGTCGGATCGCCCAATAGCCGAATAAACAGGGGGCGACAGATCGTGGGACCGTGGGCCGGGCAATGGGTTCATCAGGGATTTTGGGCACGGAGTTGTCCAAAAATTCTCAATAATATACTGGGATATTTGGTCATCCAAAAATTATACGACTTAGGCTCTGAGTATGAACTTTCGTAAAGGGAATCGTTTCATCAAAATGACACAGACGATTTATAATGATTTTCTTGGAGGATAAATCAAAACACTTATAACCACGCGATGATTTGACTGGATAACCAAAAAATACACACGAGTGTAATCCAGCTCAAGTTTGTTAATCAGGGTGGACGGGAATAACTGATAACACAAGCACCCAAAATCAAGATGAGAATAAGACGGTTTTTATTATATAATATTTTGAGAGGGAAGAATATGTCGACTTTAGATGTAATTATGTTAAGAAGGTAAGTGGCCATTTGTAGAGCATGATGCCAAAAAATACTGAGGTACTGAGGCATGGATTAGGAGAGTTCGACAATGTTATTTATGGAACTAATTTTATGCTCGCTTTCCATTTTGTGAAGATGTGAGGGCATGAAAACCGAAAATTTATCCCACGAGTAGCACAAAATTCTCGAACTCCCTATTGTCATACTCTTTCCATTATCACATTGAATATTTTTTTATTCTCTTTCGAATTGAGTACGACGAACGCTCTAAATTTTATGAAGACGGAAAACACTTGTGATTTATTCGCAATCGAAACGCCCACAAAAATTCTAGAATAATCATCTAAGAAGAGAACATAATAACGATGACCCATTGAACTAAGAACAGGAGATGTCCATAAGTCGCTATGAATAATGTCAAATGGCATAGAAGTATGAGAATCAGTAGTCTACAAATGGCAACTTAACAATTTTTCCTAATGAACAAGATCGACAACTTGAGTAATGACTCTGCACTTTACAAGAAATAAAGCTATTTTTATCTAAAATCGATAAAATAGAAGATCCCTGATGACCCAAACGAGCATGCCACACGGAAGGAGAGATGGTCCGAAAAGTCACGGCAAGGCCGACTCGACGGATCAAACTGTGCACGATAGATATAGATCCCCCTACTATCACACCTCATGAGATGACTCGCCTTGAAATCCTTCACAGAGAAATCGAAGGATCAAATTCAACGTAAAATGTAATTGTCATTTGTGAATTTACTTGACGACACTAAATTTTTAATCAATTTAGGAGCATGTAAAGTATTTTTCAAGAGGAGGCGGATTCGGGGGAGACAACGTCGACCATACCCTAGAATTGAAATAGAACCGCCATTACTAATGATTATCTCTCGAGGGTGCTCAAATTGGAATAAGATGAGAGAGTACCGAAGCTCGGAAGTCACGTGAGTAGTGGCTCCTGTGTCCATGTACCAATTTGGTCCGCTGAGCATCCCTAACGCTATCGCGCGGCTCGAGACGGTCCGAGTAGTAGGCTCTGCGCATGATGGTGGCTTGCGGAGGTCGGGGCCCAAGAACTCCGGCCGTGGCCGACCTGGCGTTCAGAATCGCTACCATCGCCGCCGTTGGGCCATCGCCAGCCGGGCCGCCACCGCCGGGCATTGGGCCTGGATTTTTGCCGTGCCCCACCGCCGAATTTTCCCCGCCGGCCTGGTATGGCCCACGGTCCACTACCATCGCTTCCATCGCTTACGGGCCCCACCGCCTGGCCCATGGGTGTGGGCCATCGTTTCATCGATGGGACCCACCGGTGTTTTGCCGACCACGGAATCTCCACCATTACCACCGCTTGCCCTCGCGTTTTTATTATTTCACGATTATTCTTGCCGCCACCATTATTATGGTTTTGGCCCACTATTAACAAAATCGACTTGATTAGGAGAGGACTCCATCATGACAACCGACTTGCTCCGTAGTCGCCTTTAGCCAAACCGCTTCTTCTAACGTAAGCAATGGAGCGGCTTTGATGGAAGTCGGGAAGAGGGTTGCTTTGGCGTAAGGAGAGTGCCAACACCATTATAGGCCTCCGAAAGACCGCAACCAATCGTGAGAACTGACGATTATTTGTTACCGGTGCGCCAATGTTACAGAGTTGATCCGCCAATTCCTTTAGTTTCTTGCAATATGCAACGTTTCGAAATACGCCCATTCTAACGAGAGAGAATTCTCGCCGAAAGTGTGACGATACGGAATGTTTGCTGTCTTGGAATATGTCACGCAATCTATTCCATGCACCATAGCCGTGGTATCGGCCCATAATCGCTCGTAGGCGTCCACCGAATACATGATATCCACCGAAGAATCCAGAGCATCAAGTTGTAATCCATACCTCATTATCCTCCTCGTAGCGGGGTCTAGAAGGAGGAATTATGTGATGAAGAACTTGATAAGAGATAGCGAATTTTAAACAACTCCGCCTAATTAATGCATATTGAACGCTTCCATCTCAAGGATAATCGACACTGAGCTTGATATTAGAAACCGTGATGAGGGCAGTGAAAATTGTTCTTCGACATATTTGGAAGAACAAAGAAGGAGGATAAATTTAAGAGAGGTTTTGAGAGCTAATGGACTAGATATTTGGAGAGAAAAACCCGAGGGAGGGGGGTTTTCTACCAAAGAGAGGCAAAGGCTCGAGAAGAAAACTTTGTTCGCACTTAGTCTCTTGATACCATGAAAGAAATAATCCCTTCATTATTTTCTATTAATTGAAAGGCTATATATACAAGTTACATATTTCATAATAGGAAAAATCTTTTCCTATTATACTTCTAAATTTATTCTACCATAATTTAACTCTACAATTACGGGTAGGTGTATAATACTAATTAAGGCATCCTTTTCATCCTAATATACTACAAATATATTACAATATACATTCCTTAATATACAAGAATTGTCCTAATCGCTTTGTCGCTCTATTTCCGCGGATCAGCCAACAATCCGTGCCATTTCGTCGTCATTGCTCACGTCATCGCTAACGCTGGCTGCCATCTTTCGCTTTTGTATACCTTGATATAATCGCTGTATATTCAAGTGTATATCATGTATATTAATTCTCGCTTAACACCTCTATCTTTCATCTTCCATTTTGGAATAACAACTTTTTGCTGTAAAAATATAAATACTCCTGTTATCTTTTATAGCTTTAAGTTTTTCATAGTAAATGTTAAAATAATTTCTTTGTTTAAATAATTCTAAATTCAAACGTGTCTTGATCAAGGATTGAACGGTTAATTACATTCTGAGATAAGGACGTACCTTCCAGTGTTTGGTGTGATAAAAGTGTGCCATCAAAATTTATAGACAAATTCTATAGAGTGATGGTTACATTAGACTGATTATGATGTATGAGACGGAGTGTTATCTTGTTAAGAAAGCTCATATCTAGAAGATGAAGGTTGCAGAAATGAAGATGCTGAGATGAATGTGTGCGCATATCAGGAGAGATAAGATTAAGAATGAAGTGATTCGGGATATATATAAGGTGGGATTGACCCTCGTGGAGGATAAATTGCATGAGGGGCGGTTAAGCTGGTTCATACATATGTAGAGGAGAGCGCAGACTCTAGTGAGAAGGTGTGAGAGATTGGTTGTGGTGGGTCTGAGGAGAGGGAGAGATAGGACAACGAAGTCTTGAGGAGAGATGATTAGGCAGGTGTAGACATCAAAATTTTGTAGGACTCTACAAGATAAGTCCAATTCATCTTGAAACTCTAAAGTTTGTTAGGGTTTCTTGGAGGCTACTCTACCCTAAGCCTTATCTCGGGCCTATATAAAGGGACACATATTCCCTTTACAAGCCAATCTCGAATATCTAATAAACTCTTGAGTATTCACAAAGAGTTCAAAATCTCGAATATCCCATAAACTTCTGGGTATTGACAAAGAGATCAAGACACCAAATAATGTCTTTCTCAAAGCCGCTGCTTGCCGTTTGTAGCAATCAAAATACAAAGCAATGAGGTGGAGGTCTTCTTACGTTCAAGAAATATGATACTAACGGCCCTCGAAGCATGGAGAAAATCTAGGAGAGAAGAATCATGGGAATACTTAGATTTGTACTTCCAATCTTGATAAATACAATCACTTTATTTACTTATTTTGTGATTGCAGTTTATTTTCTGTAGCTTGTGAAAATTTGTTGCAAACAAATTGACACGCCTAGTAGGACCAAATCCGCCCTTCATCTTTTCTCTCACAAATCAAATCTGCAAAATCTGGAGTCCCAAAATTGCAAAGATAGAAGCTCCATTTTTATGTGTACTTCAAGTCTCGTCTTTAAGTTTCGCCAAGTCTGCCTCTGACAAGCCTAGGGGGCATTTGTAGACCTCAAAATTTTGTAGGACTCTACTAGACAAGTCGAATTCATCTTCAAACTCTGATGTTTGTTATGATTTATTAGAGGATACTCTACCCTAAGCGTTATCTCACGCCTATATAAAGGGATACATATTTCCTTTAAAAGACATCTCGAGTTTCCATAAACTCATGGGTATAAAGAAATCATACATCAAATTTCGGATATCCCATAAATTTATGGGATATTCACAATGAGATCAAGACAACAAATATTGTTCTTGAAGATCAAATGCATTACAAGGAAGTCTTCCTACATTCGAGAAATATGCTACTAATGGCCCCCGAATCACGAAAAAAATTAGGATAGAAGAATCAAGGGAATAAACAGAATTGTATACACACTGTTTGTCAATTAAATATTCTTATTTCTTCATTTTTTTGTGGTTGCTGTTTATTTTTCACATATAAAAAATTTGTTGCAAACAACAGGATATAACACAAATTTAGCTTACTGAGGACATGACCCTTGATAGGAGGATGTGAAGGTCGAGTATCAGGGTAGAGGGCTAGTAGGTTGCCGCACGGATCTCTTTTCTGTACTAGGAGTATTAGTAGCTTTTTTACATCTGTTTATTCTTATATCTCTAGGGCTATCTGCTTGTTTCTTTCATTTCGTTTATCTTATTAATATTATATTGTTGTTGTTACTGTGACCTTTTATTATTGTTATCTTTTCATTTTTCTTGAGCCGATGGTCTATCGGAAACAACCTCTCAACCTTTACAAGGTAGGGGTAAGGTCTGCCGAACTCCACCTACTGAAATTATGTTGGATATGTTGTTGTTGTTATATGGCCTTAGCTTCATACAACTAGCTGTCCTAAGCCTTACGATGCCAACTCTCTATAAGTAGCTCTTCAATATTTCAATTAAAGCTAGATGCATGATGCTTTGCTAGACAAATGTCAACGGAGTTGATAAATAGTTTAACAAAGTTAACTTGCATACAGTGATAATCAGATTACCTAAAGTAGTAATAGGTCTATCTTTCGTTCGTAATAAGTGAGATTATTATTTTTAAAAATAAAATTGTAACTTGTTATGATGGGCTAAATGTATAATTAATATAAAAAATTATACTGTCAAAGTATAAAATTTATAAAATCCTATATAAGTTAGAAATGTCATGCGATGACATGTAATTTTCGACTAACGCTGACAAGTAGATATTCAACTCTTGTCGTTGTAAATTTTAAGTTAATTCTCTCTGTTAGAATTTCTCCATCTGTCAATTAGAATTTAAGTTATATATATGGATATTAGGAAAGACTTTTGGCATCATCAATATAGT
>CM056509.1:1822635-1866294 GCA_029783415.1 Anisodus acutangulus
TACACTTAAACCTATTATAACATGTCAGTTAACATTTTACCAAGTTGCTTATTAAATACTTATTGTAGAGCTTAATTTGTACTACCTCCTTTCACTTTTAATTGTCTATTATATCAAAATAAATTTTTATTTTTACTTATTCACTTTAGCATATTAAGAGAAATATACTTTTTTTTATATTTTATCCGTAACATTAATTATTCATTTTCAAATCATTTCTCAAGTCTATTAAGACTATACACCAATATATACTTTATTTATTAATTCTTAAGGAGCTTAATAGTGGACAAGTAAAGATGAACGGGGGAGTAATTATCTTAATTAAAGTGAGGCATTTGAAGAATAAGTTGTTACTTAATCTTCACGTGATGATTGAAATAATTATTCACCACTGAAATTAGGAGATAATTTTGGTTAGAGTATAATTAATTAAGTAAGATTCGATCAGTTTGCCTTTAATGTCTGTTTCTAGTGTCCAAACAATTGTCCCCCTTTAAATGACAGCACAGGGATTTTCCACAACTCTATTAAGTATTTCACTTCATTTCTTTCTTCCTGTATTTCGGTCTCTTTCCATCAAAAGGTTGCTTCTTTGTTTTCCCCTCCATCTCTCTTTTTTACGCTCCATTATCTCATTGATGAGTTCTTGAATTGTAGAGAAATAAAAGTAATTACTTTAAGTGTTCCACAATATTCGTGGGAATTTCATATATGGTTTTAACTTGTTGTAATACGTAACTTTATCTTATTTCAAGATTATATATCTTACATTGTTAAGGAAGCTTATATATAAATATATTTTTTGAATGACCACTAATAGTATAATTTAACACTCTCGTCACTACTAGAAACGGAAATTTTTCCCATCGATGTTCAGTGGGACATTTGTGCTAGAAAACATAATTTTTTCACTTCATTCCCATCGAACCAGTTCACTTGAAAAACGCATGACAGAAAATAAATTCTCATTGAAATGCTTAGAAACTTCTTAATTTCTACGTATGAAAACACTATTATTTAGGATTTTCCCACCGACATTCAATGAAAATAGCCAATGAATATTTTTCAATTGGAAATTCAGTGAAAAATAGATTTTTTTTAGTAGAGAGTGTCTCATTGAGTTCTTGAAGAATAGGGAAATAATGATTACATTTCTTTTTCTTCTGTCAATTTATAAGCCTTCTCATTTCATCTAAACTTAATTTTTATTGCATGCAGATATATAATCTTGAAGAAGCCTAAGTGATAAAAATGAAGGTAGCAGTAGTGGGGGCAGGAATAAGTGGACTGGTTTGTGCATATGAATTGGCAAAAGCTGGAGCCAAAGTTGTGTTTTATGAGAAGGAACATTATCTCGGCGGCCATGCTAACACTGTCACCGTCGATGGCGTCGATCTTGACCTTGGTTTTATGATATTCAATCGGGTAAGTTCATTTATGATTTAATTTGCATGTACATGTAGTACTCCCTCCGTTTCAATTTACGTGAGAAATTTAAATAGACGCAAAATATAAGAAAGAAGAAAAAAAATTGAAATTTTTGATGTTAAACATATTAAAACATTTATGTGGCTAAAAAAATTATCATTAAAAATAAAATAAAAATTAATTAAATTATTTTTAAATTTAAAAAGAAGTCATTCGTTTTTAAATTGACTAAAAAAAATATATCTTTAGACAAATTGAAAGAGACCTACGGAGTATTTTCTTTTTTTATGTTCACTTTGCTAGCTAGCTTGTAGTATAGTGTAAGGGTGGCCAGTGGGCCGGGACGGCCCGACCCCGACCCCGACCCGATCCCGACCCCGCCCCGGTCCCGATAAAAAAAAATGGTGGCGGGCCTCGAACTCGGGACGGGACATTGTCTCGTCCCGCCAGACCCGAGCCCGCCCCAGGCCCGCCCGCCCCGACCCCGTCCCGAGCCCGATCCCACCCTTTGTCCCCCCTTTGCAAATATGACCGTTGCACCAACGACCATTTTAGATTTTGGCCAGATTGTGCTGCCATTTTAGGCCTCCCCCAACCCCCCTACCCCTTAATATTTATTTTTAACCCATAAGTTATTATATTTACACTTTAACCCAATTTTCCAACTATAAATAACTCATTTTCTCTTCATATTTCTCACAAATCTTCCTACAATCTCTCTAATCTCTCAATATATCCATGTACAAGTCTACATTGTTTACTAAATATTCAATTTTATTTATTCATTTGGGAATTGGGAGTGAAGTTGACAACTAGCTTGAGGATCTCCCATCGAGCAAAGTTTCAATTTTCAACCTCTCGATTACACGTCGACGTTACGTCAGCGTTTGGTACATTCGTTCCTTGATTAAATTATTAATTAAATTATTTTTAAATTTAAAAAGAAGTCATTCGTTTTTAAATTGACTAAAAACATATATCTTTAGACAAATTGAAAGAGACCTACGGAGTATTTTCTTTTTTTATGTTCACTTTGCTAGCTAGCTTGTAGTATAGTGTGTGCAATAGGTGAACTTTCTATATGACTCCCTTTTGAATCATTTTATATGATTCTATTTAATTGAATATGAAGTTTAAGAGTGAAATAAAAATTTCTTAAATTTATGATCTTAAATATGTTTATCACAATATTTGTGTGGTGTTGTAAGACATCTGAAACTTGTGAAAAGAAAAAATGATAACATAAGTGCCATAAGAAAAACAATAACTTATTAAGAACAAAACTATGTTAACCTCTCTAGCTCGGAGAATGCTTAAGAATCCCAACTCCCTATAGGCCTCTGTTCTCATTACCAAGAACTGTAGAAACTCCAATTAGAATTCTGGGAGGACCTAGAATAACATTCTAGAGGGTTGCAAAGTTTGCAGGAAAGGTACCCAATGGGTTGCCAATAAAGGTAATCATATCTCCTTCTAACATGATAATTGGATCCTTAATACTTCTACCCTAGAGAATCCATTCAGAGCCCTCTAAACCTAGGAGAAGATAATCTTAAAGTTAAAGACTTTAGGGACAATCCAGGAAACCTCTCTTTTGTTCTCCCTTCTAGTGTTAAGCAGCTTATCACTAACACCTCTACCCCTCAAAATTTCACCGGAAGATTATAACTATTAAAAATTCACTAGTAATGGTGAATTCACTTCTAAGAGCACCTACTACTTTATTAGTCATCCTAATAGTATTAAGGAACTGACAGAACTCCAAACTTTAATTGAATTTGAAAGCTCAAAATCCCTAATAAAATTAAGTTCTTTATTTGGCTGATGAATCATAATAGGCTTCCTACCAGCTCTTACCTTCACTCTATGGGTATAAATATCAACCCTCAGTGCAAATTCTGCAACAATCATTCTGAGACTATTAACCACAACTTCTTTGAATGCAAAGCTACAAATAACCTCTGGAATGATGTTGTCCTCCACTGTACCATTACTTCTCCCATAACTCTCAACACCACTACTTTTAACACCATTAGTGCTTTCACAAACTCATAGAATACTCTAAAATCTGATAGTTACAACTATCTCTTAGGCTGGAAAATCTTACTACCCTTCTGCCTATGGGAAATATGGCTTATTAGGAATCACAACATCTTTAACAATAAGAATGACCATCCTTGTTTTCAAAATGTCTATGGAAAGGCTTGAAAGAAATAATCCCTTGATTATTTTCATTACTTGAAGGAGTATATATACAATTTACATATTTACATAGCAGGAGAATCTTATTTCTATTCTACTCCTAAAACCTTATTCTATTTGGAGACTAACTATACAATTATGGTAAGTGTACAATACTAATTACACTAAAACACTACTTTACATAATTGTACAAAGTACATGAGAAGGGGACTGCCCACGGGTGGCAGTGCAATGTTGAGTCCCGAGATATACATAATATACATATATACTCATGTATATTATGTATATCTAACACACCCCCGGAGTCATAGCGGGCGGTCTTCGAACGCTGAGACTATTCCTAAAATCTTCAAAAAAGACCGAGGGAAGACCCTTTGTAAAGATGTCTGCAATTTGATATCTGGAAGGGACATGACAGACACGTACTTGACCACAAGCAATATTTTCGCGAACAAAGTGGATGTCCATCTCGATATGTTTAGTGCGCTGGTGCTAAATCGGATTACCAAAAAGGTAGATGGCACTAACATTATCACATTACACCAAGGTCGCTTTCTGAATAGGGCAATGAAGCTCTAACAACAAATTACGTAACCAACATGATTCAGTGACCACATTAGCTACCCCTCCATACTCGGCCTCTGCACTGGAACGGGATAAAGTCGACTGACGCTTCGCAAACCATGAGACCAAGTTATTACCAAGAAACATATAATAGCCATACGTAGACCGTCTGGTGTTTAGACAGCCACCCCAATCAGCATCCGTATATGAGACACGTGTTGACGTAGAAGAAGGATATAAATGCAAGCCATAGTCAAGTGTACCCTGAATATACCGAATGATGCGTTTGAGCGCATTCATATGCTCAACTCTGGGATCATGCATAAACAAACACACCTGATGTACAGCATACGTAATATCTGGTTTCGTAAATGTAAGATACTGAAGGGCCCCTGCAAGACTGCGATAGCGGGTCAGATCCTCGTATGGTGCGCCGGTCGCAACACTAAGCTTGGGCTTAGTATCAACTTGAGTGAAAGTGGACTTACAGGATGACATCCCAACCCTCTCAATGATCTCAGTTACATACTTCCTTTGAGATAAGAACAACCCACCTGCATGGCGAGTGACAGCAATCCCCAAAAAATAACTCAAGGGCCCCAAGTCCTTCATAGAAAAATAAGAACTGAGCATTGTCATGATAGACTGGCGTAATGCATCGGAAGAGGCAATCAAGATAATATCATCCACATATAATAGTATATATGCCAAGGAAGAACCACGCTGATAGATGAACAAGGAATTATGTTGTGAGTGAACCTAATAGTCGAAACATAGTCGGCAAACCTCTTATACTAGGCCCGGGGAGACTGCTTAAGTTCATATAATGACTTTTTTCAATAAACAGACATGATGAGGAAATTTGGAATCCCTAAACCCCAAAGGCTGATACATATAGACCGTTTCTTTGAGATCACCATGTAGAAAAACATTCTTCACATCTAACTGATGAATGTACCATGCTTTAGAAAGAGCCAATCTGAGCACAGTGCGAATGGTAGCAGGCTTGACCACCGGACTAAACGTCTCACCACAATCCACACCAACTTGCTGAGCGCAAATGAATCGTCTGAATTGTCCTTATGAGCAAAAATTCACATAGACCTAATAATATTAATACCAGATGGACGGGGCACCAACTCCCACGTCTTATTATCAATAAGAGTATTATATTAATCGATCATAGCAATTTTCCAATTCGGGTCATTGAGGAAAGACACAGGATTACGGGGTAAGGGTGATTTAAGTACATCAGAATGTAAATTAAAATGTCTTTTAGGTTTAAAAATACCCCGTTGACTACGAGTGACTGGTCTATGACTCGGGGAAGAATTGGGCGGATTTTAGGAATTTTCTGGACTCGGGAAGGACCGGCCAGTAGGCAGTGGGCCTGCTGGCCCCGATCTGGAATCTGAAATAGGGCCTGACGCCGAAACTGGCCCAGATTTTGGATTGGGCTCGGCAACTGGGCGATTCACGAAGGCGGGGCGAACTTGGCCCAAGTCCGAGCGGAAAATGAGGTGGAATCGAACTGTAGAACCCGGTAGGGAAGTGGGCTCTTTGGCGGATTTGGGGTGCGGGACATGTCCGAAAAATGGTGAGTAATATACGGGGATATACCATCATCCAAAAAATTATACAAACTCGGCACGGGAGTACTAACCTTAGCAAACGGAAACTGGGATTCATTAAAAATTACATGGAGACTAATGATGATTTTATTAGAGGATAAATCAAAACATTTATAACCACGATGATTAGATGGAAACCCCAAAAATACACACGGAGTAGACCGGGCCTGAAGTTTGTTAATTGTGGTGGACGGAAACAACGGATAACATAAGCACCCAAAAATCCTAAGACGTGAATACGAAGGAATCTTATTATATAAAATTTGAAGGGGAGATGAATATGTCAAATCTTTGGAAGGAAGAATGTTTAGGAGATATGTAGCCATTTGTAGAACATGATGCCAAAAAGATGGGGGTACGGAAGCATGAATCAATAAAGTGCGGACAATGTTATTAATGGTATGAATTTTGCGTTCGACTTTCCCATTTTGTGACGACGTATGAGGGCAAGAAAACCGAAAATTGATCCCATTAGTTGCACAAAATTCCTGAAACATCCTGTTGTCATATTCCCTGCCATTATCACATTGAGTATTTTTTTATTTCTCGTTCGAATTGGGTTCTAATGAATGCTCTAAATTTTACGAAGATGGAAAAAACTTAAGATTTTTTCCTGATTGGAAAAGTCCATAAAAATTTAGAATAATCATCCAAAAAGAGAACATAATACCGATGACCCAAAGAGCTAAGAACAAGAGATGTCCATAAGTCGCTATGAATAATATCAAATGGCATTAAAGTATGAGAATTAGAGTCTACAAACGGTAACCTAACATTTTTTCCTAAAGAACAAGACTAATAATTCGGAGTACTACGCGTACCCTTACATAAAATAAAATTATTTTTATCTAAGGAAGACAAAATAGACGACCCCAGATGACCAAGACGAGCATGCCACAAGAAAGGAGCAAGGGCTGCAAAGGCTGACGACAAAGCTTGACTCGATAGACCAAAACTTAACGTGATAGGATAAAGATCTCCCCTACTATCACACCTCATGAGAGGACTCCCCGTCTTGACATCCTTCACAAAGAAACCAAACTGATCAAATTCAATAGACACAGAATTATCAGTGGTGAATTTACGGACATACACTAAGTTTTTAATCAATTTGGGGGCATGTAGGGTATTTTTCAAGATAAGGGGTGGATCGGGGGGAGACAAAGTTTTATGACCATAACCACGAATTGGAATAGAATTACCATTACCAATAATTATTCCACGAGAGTTGCTCAAATTGGAATAAGACAAGAGAGTACCTGAATCGGATGTCATGTGGGTAGTGGCACCAGTGTCCATATACCAAGTCGGGTCTGGTGGAGTCAAACTAAGTGCGTGCATCATGACTTCAATATCGGTCTGAGTGGGTCCTGCTGTATAGTGGGCTTGCGGAGGCCGGGGCCCAAGAACCCCATCGTCGCCTGGCCCGTGATCGCCAAGCTAGAACCATCGCCCGGTGTATCGGGGGCCGTCGAGGTCACTGGGAATCCCTAACGCCGATGGTGGAAACTGTGAAGGTGTTGGGCCATAAGACCACTGTCCACTGTTCCAAGCCCATGGCCACGAGGCCCAGGGTTGAGACCAGTGGGTCGGTGGCCCACTGTAACCAGGATGGGGTCCACTGCCACTATTTTGGCCACCGCTACCACTATCGAACTGCCGCGTTTGCCCCGCAATTTTTTCCATTATTTTTTCGGCTATTTTTGCCGCACCCGTGAGATCGGTTTTGGTTCGAATTATCACCAAAATTTTGAGGATTAGTGGAGGATATCATCATGACCACGGGACTAGCACTAGTAGCCGCCTTTTTAGCCAAGCCAGCTTCTTCAAAGTTAAGAATGGAGATGGCCTGATAGAACCTCAGAAGAGGATTACTTTGACGAAGGAGAGTTCCAACGCCACTATAGGCCTCAGATAGGCCTCAGATAGGCCATCACCATCTGTAAAACAAGACTATCTTAACTAACTGGTGCACCAACGTTGCGGTAGCCAACGATCTTCACTAACTGGTGCACCAACGATGTGAAGATCGTTGGTGCACCAGTTAGTGAAGATCGTTGGTTACCGCAACGTTGGTGCACCAGTTAGTGAAGATCGTCTTATTTTACAGATGATTGTTGGCCTATCCGAGGCCTATAGTGGCGTTGGATCTCTCGTTGGTGCACCAGTTAAGAGGAGAATGCACTCTTGTTTGAGCGGATGTGATGAGTTGCACCTGTGTCTATCCACCATTGCCTTGGATTCTCCACCAGATTAGCCTCCAACACTATAGCCGAGAAATCCACAATCATGCCGTCAAAATTCGAAGGATCATCCTTGTCTTGCATGACGTTAGCCTTGGCCTTGCCTTTGTTCTTGGCTTTTTCCTTCTGCTCTCGCTTTAGTTTGCGATAGTCTTTGATCATATAGACAACTTTTCCACAGTGATGGCAGTTTCCTTTGAACTTCTCCATCGTTTGGCTTTTATTATCTCCCTGGTACTTGCGCTTTTTGTTGGCGTTTCCCCTTGAATCAACCAGATTCATCTTTGCCTCCATTGACTGTTTTAGCTTAGATAAAGCCCTTTTATTAGCCTATTGTATTTGTAGTTTGACAATAAGATCTTCAAGCCAATTTCCTTTGTCTTCAGTTTGAGATAACTCATGAACTCATTCCACGTGGGAGACAATTTCTCAATCAAAGACGTAACCAGAAGTTGTTCGTTTGGCTTCATGCCTTCCAAATCCAGGTGATGAATAATCATTTGAAACTCTTGGATTTGGGAACTCATTGATTTACCATCCACCATTTGAAATTTCAGAAACTTTCCAACGATGAATTTCTTAGTACCTGCATCCTGTACGCTGTACTTTTTCTCGAGTTTTTCCTACAACTTCTTTGTCGTCTCTACGGTGCAATACACAGTATAAAGTGTATCCGATAGACCGTTCACAATGCAGATTTTGCACATGAAATCGCTATGATTCCAGGCATCCAATGTTAACTTTAGGGCATTTGTGACCTGTATATCGTACCCCACTTCAGTCGTTGTGCTAGACTGAGTGTCGATTGTATCCCCACCAGAGGGAGGATCTTCTGTCAGAAAACGTGACAGGTTCAACGTAGTAAGATAGAAAAACATCTTATGTTGCCATCTCTTGAAATTGGTACCTAGAAATTTTTCTGGGCGTTCTCCTTGAAAATTGGCAAGAGCAGGGACAACAACATTCCCTTGAGCAATAGCAGCAGAGCCAAAACTGAAGCAATGTTTCAAACAGACATCTTTCAAAACACTTAGAAAATGGAATTTTGTCTTAAAATTGTAGGTAAAAATCGGGGTACAGTATTTCCGAAAGGTTAAACAAAAGAAACGTTGAGTCGAGAGATGTCTCTCTAACTTTAAGATAAAATTGCCCCGTATAAATGCTTTTACGGTATTGAGCAATAGTCTCCCAAGATAAAAGAGCAACTAATCAACAAAGGAAACCAAACTATGTTGATTATATCGAAGAAAATAAATACAAACAAATTGCTTGTTTGAGTTTTTGATTCTCTGTTTCTGTCGAACAAAAAGAGATCTGTGTGACTCTCTAATTTGAACAAAAGTGTTCAATTTATAAGACCAGAAAGGGAGGCCAACAGTCATGTCTGTTGGTGTCTTCAACGTCTTGTTCAGTTGAACAGTCATGACTGTTGGAGTCTTTTAGACTGTTGGAATGTTTAGAAAACTTCAGGGATCAAAATGTAAATAATTAATATTTTAGGGACCAAAAAGAAAGTTTCAAAATAGCCCACGACCCTAGCTCGGACGGGCTGTGGCGGTGCGCGTGTGGGGCTTAGCCCCGAACCCAAGCTCACATAGGTCCTGTCCCTTCTAAACACATGGGTTACCCCTTGAGGTCCCAAATCCTTACTCAAACTTAGAGCTTATATATTCGTCAATTCTTACTTCTTCTACCAATGAGGGAGATTTGTCATTTTGGCCAAAAACACTCCATCTTTTCATGTCTCAAACACCTTACTTTGTGTACCAATATCTCTTTCATTTCTTAACGAAATTTGACGATACTTGACACTAACATAGTCTACTCACTTAGTAGATTAGGCATGTGCGAAGAAACTCAATCCCACATTAGTAAAATTTCCAACACTTTGTATCCTTCTTTTTGGGCATATGTAGATGCTGAAATGGTGTGTACTTGACAGGTAACTTATCCAAACATGATGGAATTTTTTGAGTTCGTTGGAGTTGATATGGACATCTCTGATATGTCATTCGCAGTGAGCTTAGACCAAGGTCGTTGTTGTACAAGTATGAACTTTAATATTCCAATGAAATTTTTATGTCTTCAACTCAGAATATGAAATTTCATACGGAGTAGAAAACCACACAGGTTTTAGTGTCCAAAACAGAATACAGATTAATCTTAAATATAATTTCCTTAAGATTGTTATTAATCTGTATTCCAAAAAACCAATAAATAATAAACACTGAAAATAAACAGAATCGGTGTTGAAAAATAAGAATAATTTTTCAGAATATAATCGAGCCCACTTAGTTCAAAGTGTGTCCTTAAGGAAATTATTCCCCTCACAGTACTCGAGGTTGATGGAATATCCCCTCCCAGGATAGAACGATTATCTTACCAGAATAGTAGTACTCCAAATTCAGGTAGCGGCGAACCACTCAACGACAGTATATCACACAGAATTTATTTGTGCAGAAGAAGAAGAAGTTTGTATTGTTCAGAAAATTCGTAAGTAAAATTCTGAGGAATCAAATGAATTTATAGCCGAAGCCGAGCCGAGAGAGCGACGACGACGGCGCTAGGGGTCCTTGCCTCCTCAACCCTTTTACTGACAAGAAGGAGTAATTCTACTTATAAGTAGAAGAACTTTTCTTTCCACTACCGATGTGGGACAAATGCTTATTTTATAAAGCAAGAGGGAACTCCCACTTTTCTTTCCACTACCGATGTGAGACAACTCCACTTTTCTTTTCAATCATTTCTCATTCACCAATATCAATACCCAACAGACCCCGATGAAACATTAGGCCAGTTTATTAAATCAAATGGCTATTCAGAGCTATTTCAGAAGACTTATCTGGTGACACTGCTGATTTATTGATTTGATACATATAGTGGCGTTTTTGTTCATTCAACAAATTGTCCTTGCTATAAGCAATTCACACATATGTTCCACAGATTCCGATATGTGCTTCAATCTGGACCTGTCCCTTAGCAGAAGTATTGGGCTTTTCTCCTTATTACATTCTTTCATTCTTCCACGACCACCATCTTCTGCAGGTTTTTGTTCCTTATCTGCTGTTCAATTCGCTACTTCGTTTGTAGATTATAGCCAATTGAATGCTTACCCTTGTGCTTAAGGGTGCTTTTGTTTCTTTCTTTACAGCTCCTTGGTCTCCCTCAATTGCTCACTATAAGATGGCGATCACATATAAACAAGGTGAGTTTTTATTCATAGAAACTACAATACATTTTTACTATTTCCCTGAGGGAAACTTCAGGCAATCACCAACTTCCACTTTCTTGCGTGATTTGTTGAGCATGTATCATCCTTGAGAGTGATCTGATGGGGGCATCAAATGCAGGTTGAGGAGGAGCTGGCGAATAGAGGCTGCCAAATAAGAACTGGTTGTGAAGTAAATTCTGTAACCACAAATGAAGAAGGTCTAGCTTGGTTTTATTTTTGGCTTCTTGCAAGAGTTTGTTGCGCTGTTTATTTTACCGTCACATATCTATGAACTACTCGTGATTCTAACTGTACAAGAAAGTGCACTTGCAGGTTGTACCATAGCTTGCAATAATGGTGCCAAAGAAGTATTTGATGGATGCATAATGGCTGCACATGCTCCAGATACTCTGAAAATGTTAGGCAAAGAGGCAACATATGATGAAACAAGATTACTGTGTGCTTTCCAGTATGTCTACAGGTACTTTCGTCTCCTTAATTTGAACACTTTGGCTTTCTTTTCTCTACAATTTTACTTTATTTGAACACCATGTTAGTATTTGTTTTTTCTGTTACCAGAGGAGCTCTATTTTGTGCTTTAGTGAAGTTCAAGTTCAGTTAAGATGCATGTTTTAATGGTTTTAGTCAATTAACAGCTACGACCTGCTAGATTTCTTAGCTAATATGAAAATGGTACTGGAGACCAAGATTGATATAGTTAGTAATTCCGCCTCTAAAATCCCATCCACTACCCCGAGAGAACTACTTAAAAAATTTATGATGTCAAATTACAAAATTATTTTCTCTTCTCTACGACAGTGATATTTTCCTTCATCATGACAAAACATTCATGCCTCGCAAACCGGCAGCATGGAGTGCTTGTAACTTTCTTGGAACCATGAATAGTAGAGGATGTGCAACATATTGGCTCAATATAATCCAGGTGTATTATGCAATACAGTGATTTAGGACTGTTAATGTTGGGTTTGGTGTTGTGACATTTTGCCCAGCATATCGTTTTTAGTACTAAGTTAAAATTCAGAAATGTTGTAACAAATGTCACGACATTCGGACCAACATTCTGTCAAACAGTTTTGCCTTACTTCACGGACTGAAGCAATTCTCGTGGGAATTTCACCAGGTTGGAAAAGTGACTTGGCAAGATGATTAGGAGTTGATGAAACACATGGGAAGAAAAAGTCAAAGTTGTTGCTAAGCTTGGGGAATAAGTCCAAGAAGTTAGAGGATTTTGCTCCATGATCTTCTCCAACAAATCCTATCGGCTGCCCACCTTTCCCTCAACCTCCACAACCAATCGATGAATTTTTCAAGAAAGATTCTCTACTATAAATAAAGAGGCAAGAAGAGTGAATCGGTATCCAGAATCAGATTGCAAAAATATCAAGAGAGCTCTCAAGAATTCATCTCAGAAAACTGGATCACAAGTGTTGCCTGAGCGTGTCGACAACATTCTGTACAACATTATAATTGTTGCTTAGTTTCTAGATTTGTTCTTCATTGAAGCAATTATAATGAGATGTTGTCTATGTCTATTTAGATAAATGTTTTAGGCAGAAGTCATCTGCGACTTCAACTTTTTAATTCCTTTTGTATTATCTTTTAATATTGTAAAAGAAGGAATTTATTTAATTGTATATAAATATATATAATACTTTCGGTCACTGACCGTCATAGGTTATATAATCAATATAACCTATGTAAATATTAAACATTTGTGTCTTTATTATTTCCGCTGCATTTTACTCTTCAAAGGTTTTTCAGTTTTATCGAAGTGTTGTCACTTGTGACAGACAACATTATTGCCGACATTTATAAACTGTATTGGCATTCGATTTGTTTTTACTTCCAGTTTATTTTTATTATTCCATAGCATACCCCGGGACCCAACAACGACCTTCTATAGAATGTAGAAGATAATGTTCGGAGGAGTCTTTTCTCTTGTAACCGCTGTCTGTATAAACTTACAGAATCTTGGTGACTCAAGGCTCCCGTATCTCGTAACCCTCGATCCTCCTCACTCACCAGAGCATACATTGCTTAAGTAGACAACAAGCCACCCAGTCCCCTCAGTTGCTGCATCGAAAGCTTCATGTGAGCTACATCAAATCCAAGGGAAGAGAGGAATATGGTTTTGTGGAGCATATCAAGGTTTGAATCACTTTTTATGCAGAGAATGGAGAGTTGCTTCAAGATAGATGTTCCTTTGTAAACGATAGCTTCTTTAGCTGGACTTCTTATAGTTCTCTCTGTTAGTCCTTGGAAAGTGCAGCTTATAAGTTTGAATTTGTTTTGAGAGATTATTCTGGCTCTTCAGGGATAAAGAGAGTTTCATTCACTTTTCTGGTTTTCTTTTCACTTCGCTTAATGCCAGCGACTGAGCACAAAAACCTTTTTTCGCATAAGGTTAAAGGAAAGCAATCCGTAAAACTAGTAGCTTGAGTTTTTCTGACTTTTAGTCTTTGCTTCCCTTTAGTGCATAGACTTTGTTTTCTGCTTTGTGTTTCGTTGTTTATTGATGTATCTTTGCTTCAATGCTTTCAGGCTATGGCTTGTACTAAGTGCTAATAACAAACTCAACAGATTTTAGCTTGACGTATCACCTTTGCTTCACCTCAGGCTGGTGTGGCTGCTGCAGATGTCATGCTTAGAACCCCAAGCATATGGTACCAACCTGGCCTGAAACTGGAGCACGCCTCATAGATTTTTCAAAAGATACATTCAAACAGGATGCATAATGTGAGTGATGATAGTTTCACCTTGTATTACTTTAATACCAAAATAGCGGCAGATACGTATCTGACAACCTGTTTATTTCCATTTATCCTCTTTTTTATTTTGAATGGTAGCAATATGCAGAACAACTATTTTATTGTGAAAATACACTTCTTTTATTCCAATCTATTTGACTTAAAGCTCATATAATAGTCGAAAATCATGCTGCAAAATAAATCACATGTGAATCACAATTTATTTTATTACTCGGAGGTTTTCGAGTTTCTTTTCTGATAATTAAAGATGTCTGGATAATAATTTTTCATGTTTCGATACACAGCTTGTTGGAAGGAGGTACAATTTTCACCTTCCAAGGAACAGAGGGGAAATGCTCTCTCAAAGTTTCTCTTAGAGTTCATAGTACACAGTTTTACTGGAAACTGGAAGGTAAATTGAAATTTTCTTTTGCCCCTACAAGTGATCAAAAATACAAATTAAAAGTTTCCCAATCTAGACAAATTCCGTGACATAGATGATCTCTTGCAGGTTGCAACTGAAGCTGACATAGCCCTTGCTGATGCTTTTATTCATGGGGACTTCTCTTTCGTTGATAAGAATGAAGGTCTTCTTAATCTTATCATGGTGAGGAAATGACTATATATCTTTCTGAATAGCTTTTGGTTGGTACTTAGTGAAAGATAGAATAATTTCCCTTAGGAATTTCTTTCATTATTCACAATATATATAGTTGTACAAAGGTTGATTCCTAATATGGTACGAATCCTAACTTACCTTACAAAGGTTGATTCCTAATACAATTAGAATCCTAAGTTACCTTAAATATACATTTATCATAATTACAAAATATACGACGAATATTCTGAGAATATTCGCTAATACTCCCCCTCAGACGGAGCGGGAGGAGGCCGAATGCTAAAATTTGGATCGGAAGTCGGTGAAGAGGCTGTCGCGGTAGTCCCTTTGTGAAAATATCTCATCTTGTCTGAGGAAGGCACATGTAAAATTTTGACTGACCACGAGCAACCTTCTCTCGCACAAAGTGGATATCCATCTCGATATGCTTAGTTGATGTTGGACTGGATTATGAGACATATAGATAGCGGATATGTTGTCACAATAAACTATAGACGCCTTGCGGAATGGACACTGGAGCTCCAAAGAAGATTTCGAGCCAGCGGATCTCAGCGGCGACATTAGCAACTCCGCGATATTCGCTTGACACTTTCGAGCGGAGACGGCGTGGCTGCCGCTTGGCGGACCATGAGATAAGATTATCCCCAAGAAATACACACGATTAGAGGTGGAGCGGCGTGTGTCGGGCATCTGCCCTAATCTGCATCCGTGTAGGCTAGCAATTTGGTTGGGGCGGAGGGGTATAGATGTAATCCAAAGTCAAGTGTGCCCTTAACATATCGATAATACGTTTGAGGCGGCAAAATGGGACTCTCGGGGTCGTGCATGAACAGACACACCTTTGAGCGGCATATGCAATATCAGGCCTAGTGAATGTAAGATCTTGAAGAGCACCGCTGAACTCAGATATAGAGTGGGATCGAAGCTGGCGCACCGTCATTGGCACTAAGCTTGGATTTTGAGTCCACCTGAGTTGGCATAATTTTACAATTTGCCATCTTGGCCTGCACACTATCTCTTCTGCATACTTTACGACACAGAACATATTGGCGGCAGATCTAGTCACCGATATACCCAAAAGTAACTTAGCTTCCCAAGTCAGTCATAGCAAATTCGGTTTGAGTAGAGCAATGATTTCATTCTTCAACCCGTCGGATGAGGCAAGAAGAACAATATCGTCGACATATAATAGCAAATATGCGATCTTGCTACCTCGGTGAAAAGTGAAGAGAGAGGTATCACACACTGCTACATACAAAACCAATTTGCGAAGATACTGGCGAACCGATCATACCAAGCGCGGGGGCCTGTTTCAATCCATACAATGACTTCCCGAGACGACACACAAAGCGTGGAGTGCCGGATGAACAAAACCAGGAGGCGATGCATGTACAGTCTCTTTCAAATCCCCATGAAGAAACGCATTCTTGACATCAAGGTGATGAATCGGCCAATGCAAGCCCATAGCGATCGAGAACGATTGAATAGTGGCGGTTTAACAAGCGGATCAATGTCTCACCACAATCAATACCCTCCTGGCGATTAG
This sequence comes from Anisodus acutangulus, assembly GCA_029783415.1. Taxonomy (NCBI): domain Eukaryota; kingdom Viridiplantae; phylum Streptophyta; class Magnoliopsida; order Solanales; family Solanaceae; genus Anisodus; species Anisodus acutangulus. Next base: position 1,838,848 of record CM056509.1, read on the forward strand.
TGCCATTTGCAACTAGTCTTGCCTTATACCTCTCTAAGTCACCACTATCTCTGAACTTGTGACGAAATAGCCACATACACCGGATAACATTCACACCAGCTGGTCTAGGTACCAAATCCCAAGTGTTCTGCTTGGTTAAAGCGTTAAACTCTTCGCACATGGCCGCATTCCAATTGGGGTCCAGTTTAGCTAGTTTTGGATTATTTGGAATGGGTGATAAGGTTTGTGTGGAGAGATTGAAGTGAACCTTGGGTTTGAAGATCCCGTGTTGTGCACGAGTCTCCATGCGGTGAGGGGCTACAGTAGGAGGTCGGGACTGGTAGGCAGCTGGGCTGCGGGACTGGTTGGCAGCAGTGTTCTTTGCGAAGCGAGGAGACTCGACAGGTTCTTTGGTTTCTTTGGGTGGAGGCAGTGTGAGTGGTGCATTAGACTCAACAGGGTGCAGCATAGGTGGTGTGGGAGCTGGGTGGGTGGTAGCATTCTGCTGGGAGGATCGGATGACACCTTCTTTGGAAGCGGCGATGGCGTCGGAACAGATGTTCTTCTTTGATACAGATTTTGGATGACCAGGAGACAAACTCGGTTCATCGAGAAAGATGTAATGTCGGTGGTCTGAAATTTCGAAGATTTGAAAAGGAAAGGTTGTCTCGTTAAAGGTAGCGTGGCGGAGGCGATGATTTTGCGAGAAGCAATGTCATAGCACAAGTAGCCAGATGATTAGGAGATAGACCAAGGAAGACACATGGAAGAGTGCGAGGGCAAGTTTGTGGGGTGCGATGGAGGCTATGTTGGGGTAGCATAAGCATCCAAAAATACGTAGGTGATCATATGATGGCTGCCTACGGTATAAGATTTCTGTAGGGGTTTTGTTTTGGAGTGTGCTAGTTGATAAAATATTTAGAAGGGATTCTACCATTTTGACAGCATAGACCCAAAAAGGCGGTGGTAGGCAGGCATGAAACAGAAGTGTGCGGACCATGTTATTGATGGTACGTATAATTCTTTCAGCCTTTCCGTTTTGGGAAGAAGTATAGGGACAAGAAAAAACGGAAAACCATGCCTTGTTTAGAACAGAAATTGTGAAATACCGAGTTATTAAATTCACGTCCATTATCACATTGGAATGATTTAATAGGTTTTTCAAATTGTGTCTTAATGAATTTTTGAAACTCGAGGAATTTTGCAAAAACTTCAGATTTGAATTTCAGTGGGTAAATCCAGACAAAATGTGAAAAATCATCCAAGAATACTAGATAGAATTTATGACCCAAAGAGCTAGCAATCGGAGATGTCCATAAATCAGCATGAACAATATCAACAGAGAAAAAGTAACTTGTTTGATGACATAAATGGAAGACGAGTATGTTTGCCTAGTGGACAAGAAAAAGCAGTGTTGGGCAATTTTCCCATTATTACATTGAATACGCTTAGAAGTCCTAAGAAAAGTAAAAGCGGGTCTCAGGTGTCCGAGTCGGTTGTGCCAAGTTGAGGGAGAGATCGCCGCAGGGATAGAGGTGCTTGCGGCTGACAAATGAAGATTGAGTGAATGGGTAGAGGTCTCACACTATTTATTGCGTGTAATAATTTTCCCGTATTGAGTTCCTTCATAGAAAAACCAAAAGGGTCAAATTAAACGGAACACGTAATTATTGCTAGTGAATTTTCTAACAGAAATTAAGGTTTTAATGATGTTAGGTGTGTATAGGGCGTGGTTTAGGGAGAAAGGTGGATGTGGATGTTTGGTGTGTGTGTTCTGTAACCTTTAATTGGAATCGATTACCATTGCCGGCCGGTAATAAATTGAGGACACTTTAGCCGAAGCGTAGTTGAGATAGGTTACCTGGCCGGGTGAGGTGAGATGTGGCTCCGATGTCCATGTACCAATTGTCGTCGAGTGTTGAAGGTTCACGGTGGTGTATGCAGCCCCAAATCGGTCGGGGCAGTGCTGAGGCTGCTTTGCCAGTCTTTCTTCTTCTTCTTGGGCTTTGCAATAAGAACTGCTGCGATTCTTCTTCTTCTTTGGGCTATGTCAGTGGGCTGCTGCTGCTGCTGCTTGGTGGGCTGCACAGTGGCTGAGGCGAGGCCCAGCAGGCGATCGACCAAAAGGCTGCTGGGCCCAGGCCCTGCGGTCGAATGCAGGGCATCTGGCGAGGCCCGATTAGCTGGTTGGGCCCGCTGCTGCTTCTTTGGTTAGAACCCTTCTTTGTTCTTTGTCGATGGTATTGTTGTCGATCCCTTTGGTTGCGTTAACCCTTTCGCGGCCCTTGCCTTTATTGTTGCGACCTCTGCGCCACGACCTCCGCCGCTCTGTTCTTCTTCTTCTTCTTCTTCTTCTTTGGAAGCTATTTGATTCTTCTTGGCGCAGTGTCGCCATCCGTCAGCGGCTAACGCCTTTTGATTATGTTCCTCTTGTTTAGCACGTCTAGTTTCTTCCAACAATAGTTGTGAGCGTGCCTTGTTGAAACTTGGGAGAGGGTCGGCTTGTTGAATCATTGTTGCGAGTGTGTCATATTCACGCTTCGGTAAACCCGCAACAAGTTGAAGCACCATCTTGGTTTTACGAAGCGAAGTCCCGACGTTGGATAGTTGATCGGTTATGAGTTTCGATTGCTTACAATATTCGGACATGTTGTTAAAATTCTCAGCGGGTATTGTTGAATTGCTCTTCCAAATACACGGCCGAGTATTTTTATTGTCTGAAAGATTTCTTCTAGCCGGACTCCAAAGTTCACGTGTCGTAGCACTTTGTTTTCATGATAGTGCATAACAGATCTTTGGAGATGGTGCCGTAGATCCATTGTTTGGCGATGGCGTCAAAGACGACGCCATATTGAGTCCGTAACATCGGTGGGACGAGAGCAGATTCGTCAATGTGATCGAAACGCGTTGTATGCACATGCATGAATGTAGAATAGTTCCATCCACATGGAATATTGGATCTTCTTGGTCAAGAATTATAGGGATAAAATTCTTGATGTTGTTAACGGCGAATCTTAGGATGAAAAGAAGTTCTTGAGCGTTGAGAGGGGTTTTCAAGTGTGCGATGGTTGAAAGCGAATTTGTGGGGAAGACATGGTTGCCTTTGTCGAGGAAGGAATTTTCTGGTTTGGCCGAAATATGGAGGAAGAAACCAGAAAAATTTTTTTTTTTTTTTTTTTTTCTGTGAAAGCAGAAAAAATCAGTTCAATGGGAATGAGGATTTAGGTTTTAGGCTCTTGATACCATGAAAGATAGAATAATTTCCCTTAGGAATTTCTTTCATTATTCACAATATATATAGTTGTACAAAGGTTGATTCCTAATATGGTACGAATTCTAACTTACCTTACAAAGGTTGATTCCTAATACAATTAGAATCCTAAGTTACCTTAAATATACATTTATCATAATTACAAAATATACGACGAATATTCTGAGAATATTCGCTAATACTTAGCTTCCCGAGTTCTTTTGTATATATTTATTGCCAACAGAGATTTGAAAGCATCTGTTATAACATCTAGCAATGACTGACCTGAAATCATGAAACATAGACTTCTGTTCATATGTTAAAGTTCTTCATCACTTTTCATGGCTCCAGAGGCTGGTGGACACCAGTGCTTTTTACATCAGCACTTTCATCTGCAAAACATTACATTCTTCATGTTTCAAATCAAAACACCCTGACTCAGGCTCGTCGGAATATCTCTCGCCATTATGATCTGGTAATTGAAGTACTCAATCCTGGCCATATTTTACCAGTGCCTATTGAGTAAATGGGCTGCCATTGTATAGATGATAACCATTATGTTGTTAATTATTTTCCAGAGTAATGAATTCTTTCACTCTTTATGGATGAGACAATTGTTGGATTACAAGGATTTGCAAGAAACGGAAATTACAAGTAACTGCTAAAGTAAGAATTGAAATTACAATTCAACTAGAAATCTGAAAATTACAAAGATGAACTAGAAAACTGAAAACTGAAAAACTGCTTTGTTTGCTTGCTGAGTCGAGTGTGGCACTCTGTCCTTAAGACAATATTGCCCCGTATGTATCCTTTATACGTCTTGGACAATTCTTCTTCCAAGATAAAACAGCAATGGAACACTTGAGCAAAGGAAACTCAAGAGCTACCTTGAAGAATATTGAGCAAGAAATGATGCAAGGAAGATGTAGGAAGAAACTGTTTTGCTTGTGTATTTTCGTGTATATATCAAGTATATTTTATGTGTTCCTCAACAATGGTGTAGGGGGTGTTTATATAGGTGAGGGAGGGCTGTTTAACTGCCTCCATAACAGTCATTATTGGCCAAATAATGGTCATTATGGAGGTAGTAAAGTCACCAAAATAAATGGTGAAAAGACCAACGGATTTGGCCATTATAGGAGGAGTAATTCAGCCAAAATAAATGGCTGAATTGAGTGCTTGACGTTCTGTTTACCGGCCGAAAGTCGACTTTCAAACTTGTGGACCGAATCATACATCCAAAGAATTCTGGTCCAAACTGTACATCTGAAGCTTCGGGATCAAACTGTATTTCGGAAAAGTTCTCTGCCCAAAGATAATAGCCCGAGCCCGAACCGGACCGGACGGGCGAGCGTCGGCAAGCGCTGCGTGTGATCTTTCCTCGAACTGAAGCACATCTAGGTCCTCCTCCTTTAAACACATGGGATACCCCTTGGGGTCCCAAACCCCAAACCAATTTCGAGTCTTATATACACAACAATTCTTTCTTCCTCTACCGATAAGGGAGAATTGAACACAACACCACACTTTCCATGCTTCAAACACATCACTTCGTGAACCAATATCTCTTTCATTTCTCAATGAAATTTGACGATTCTTGGCCCTACGGTTATCTACGTACTTAGTACATCATGCATGTGTGAAGAACCGGATTCTCCAACATACGTAACACTAGTGTTTAAGCCGTTAAAGTTGGTCGGTCGCAACTCCCGCCAAAGTCTAATTTCCAACAACAATGCTATACTCATGTGCAATATTTAAGGTTAGCTCTCAAACTTTTAAATGCTTGCCACTTTTTTTCTTCTTATGTTGCGCTACATTTCCTGTTCTTTGATCTCATTCCACGGTGATCTAGTTTTCTAGAGTGAGGATGAAGACCTGAAAGATGCACAGCTGAGAAAAATTTCTGTTCTTATTAGAAAGGTAAGTCCTCAACTAAGTAAAATTCTCTCCCGTTTCTACGTAAATTTCAGGCATAATTTGATTCTGCTACTATTCTATTTAGGCAAAAATTAGCAAGGAACTTCACATTTTAGAGATTGGATGTGGTTGGGGAAGTTTTGCTTTGGAAGTTGTCAAGCAAACAGGGTGCAAATATACTGGTACAACTCTCTCCGAGCAGCAACTGGAGTATGTACAGTTGAGAGTTAAGCAAGCAGGCCTTCAGGTATAGCACTTAAAATGTCTATGGAGGCTCAAAATTTGCTAAGATGACTAACATGAAGCTTACACTAAAATATACTCAATCTGTCCCAATTTAAGTGTCTTAGTTGTCTTAAATTAAAAATGTATATAATGTACTAAAATGTCATTTCAATGTTGTGGTTTCAAACCTGTCATGTGGGATGTTTGACTTGTCAACTTACTAAATATAGAAAGAGGCACTCTTTTTTAAACAGACCAAAAAAAAAAAGTAAGACACTTAAATTGGGACGGAGGGAGTAATTGCTATAAACTGAGGCAAATGATAAAGCAACTAGGAAATTCCACTTCATGAATTATACCTTCTTCCATTTTCTGCTACTAAATCGTTGTGTGCATCCACAATGAGTGTGATTGAATATGCATTGAGACATATTCAGGAAGTCTTTTTGCATCCATGGCTGAACGGTTAAAGCGTCCAACTCATAATTGTCGTAGGTTCAATTCCTACTGGATGCACGCCAATGGGACCCTCCAATAAGTCTATTGGAATTGGCTCTGTATCAATGGAATCTCATCATCCATACATAACGAATTGATATGGTATAATCATATCATAATGAACAATAAGAACTAGCAATCTTATTGAGACTTCCACTCATACGGAAGAAAATCGAGTTATAGATGGAATCAAATATGCATTACAGACAAAAGTATTCAGTTATTGGGGAAAATCAATATACTTCTAATGTTGAATTAGGATCAACTATGACAGAAATAAAGCATTGGGTCGAATTGATTATTACCAATCGAGATGTGGAGTTTGTTGCTTCCTGCTGATGATCTTTTCTATAGGTAGATGTTTTCTATAATTAAGCTATTTTTCTCTCTGCTGTCGCAGATCATCTGTTTATCTAAGTCATATTTTTCAATGTCTCTAAGTCTTATTTCCGATCGAAACAAATAAGCTAGCTCTAACGCTCTCACCCCCCAATCCCTCGATCTCGGGCCCAATCACGAACCACCAATCTAATTTGACCACCTCTCCTGCATTTCCATATCCAATGCATGGGAGCTAGGCTCGAGCTCGCCATAAAACCTCGGGGATAAAGTGCCCATCAATCCAATGATCCATATCTTCTGAAAAAAAGAAAAGGTAATCCTCACCTTCTCTTTAGCCCTCTGAACCTAGTAGTTAATGAGCTACTTCTGATCCGATTCATAGTTTCCCTTCGCCAAAGAACACCAACTGGTGAAGTGGATACCATCTCATTCAGTCAATCAATCCCATATTTCTTCAGGACAAATGCAAGGAATTGATATAGAAGGCGAAAGGACACCAAATAGTTCCCTCATTTTGGTGTCAGCCATCTTTCCTATTTCATCAGTCCCACCAACTACTCAATATCTTTGTTCCCCCTTATTGATCCCAGGTTTACAGAGTCTATCCGTCCATCATTTCCATTAGTAAGGGGAAGCGTACCCAAACTCTCCATCTTTAGCTAAGGTCTTTTGAAAAACTTCACTTCATTTATTCCAATGCGTAAGAACTTTGAAAGCAATAACTCCACTAGTTTCCCCCCTTAGTACTTGTCCCTATCTATAAATATCCATCATTGATAAAACAAGGATCTAATGAGACGTCCATCGACCGGATAAGACCTCCATATCCAAATCAATTTGTCCAGCTACCGCTCCCATTATCAGCCACAGAAGGAGCATCTCAACTAACCTCGAATCCTTCTTTTTTTCCTCCCGGACAAACTTGTCATGATTCTCCAATGTAGTGAAATCACGGATCATTATATATATATATATATATATATTTCCAATTCTTTCCTTATGTTCTTAGGTAGATCCAGTTGAGGTCCATACAATGAATGAAAAGTAATTTTGTCATTGACTTCATATCTTCCTTGTCGATTTTCCTTTTCCACAGGATCACTATTCTCCTAGAGCTCGAGCGTGAAACTTTATTACACAGATTTGGTTCGGTCGCAGGAGCAAATCCACGACCACCTCTTGACGTAAGGCACGTCGTAGTGGAGGAGCACTTTTAAGACGTACCTTATAACATCTAGTCTTTAGAGAAGTTTTGATTTTCTTGGAAACGTCGACTGAGGTGCAAAAGGACAGATGGCATTACCAAGAACCAGATATGGTGCAACTGAACCTCGGCACGGAGGAGGTAAAAAAATGATCGAAATTGGGATTTTTCTATTTAGTTAACACATTTTCTCATTGAGTAAACAATTATTCGTGTACCATAGACGATAATCTGGCTTTAATCAATTCCCTTCTTATAGTTAAAGATTTCAGTCTGATATAAACATTATAATCTACATATGTGAAGTCTCGATGAAGTTGTCCATGTGTAGATCCAACGCACTACTCAAGTAGGCTTTCATACTGCCATTGAGAAAGAATGCCCTTGATGCATTTTCACTTGCTTCAAGCTTTTCTTTCTAGTTGTTATATTCCAGTAATGATTCGAGAATGAATTCATGAGTGATTGACCATACTATGGAACTAGTCTACTGTTAAAGGATGTACACCTCTTCCTCATGGATAGATGGTGACATTGCGCTGTAAAAATTCTCTGTTTACGATTCTCGCAAATACGAATTTTCTTTATCAACATGGTAGCAAGCAGAGAGACAACAGATGGAATTGGATTATCAATGGGGCTAGTCCACAACTTCTGATTGAGAAATTCGAAGTTGCTTTATCTGGTCAAAATAATGCAATCTTTCCTTCTCAAATGCACTTCTCACATTTTATAATGACACAAGTAGGAATCAATCTTGACTTATCAAGTACGGTAGACAACTGAACACGAAAGCAGTTTGGGTAAAACTTCACACTTGACATTACACATTGAAGTAGTGCCACCTTCTTTCTCTGGTCTCATTATAAAATAAAAGTTTTTCAATCAAGCAATTATCCCTATGTACGAACATAAACAAATGAAGAAGTGTTCTCATGATGTGCACATATGTATAAGACTTTGTCTACAATTGAGCATTTCTTTCAGAACTTAATTACCGTCTCATAAAAGCTTTCGGTTTCCTAAATAAGGGTATGACCTATGAGAGGCTTCAATCGTATTTTCTTGACTAGTATATGGAAGCCTTCTCAAAAGAAAATAATATTCAATTTTTTTAGCAGGAGATGCTTCTCGGTTTTTCCTCTCTCGAGCGGAGAAAATGTCAAGGTGCGATGCAACAAACAATTCCCGAGATGTTGGAAAGGCTCTCTCTTTGCTGCCTCGTTGCTAAGGCTAGTAATGGAGGGTGGGCTTAGAAAAAGGCTATCCGCTAACTAAAAATAGAATATATGATCCTTGGCCAGGATCCGAAAGTAGGCCCAAACCACAGTTCTCCGATTAGAATTTGGCTATGTCAGCCTTTGTTTACAAGAATATGCAATGCTTATTAGAATAGAACCCTTACCCGCCCTTAGTTTTAAAATTACCAGAATCTCATTGATAATTTGACTCATTCAAGACAGTGGATTTTCCCCTATTAAGATCCATTAAGTCGGTGAATACCAATGATAGCTTTAGCCAAGAGAAAGTTGAGACTCTTTTTGAAGGAAGAACCTAATCTAGCTATGCTCGCTTACCTGGATTGCTTAACAGAAGTGACTGAAGTTGAAAGAGTTCAAAGTTGAGACTTGTTTTATTTATTTCTTGAGAGAGAGGACCAATCCTAAGTAAGTGGAAGAAGGATTCCTAAGAACCTTGACTTGTTGTTTTATTCTAGTTCATTGGCTCTTCCTTCTTCGATGTCATGTCTTTCTTTCTTAAAGTATGTCAGACACTTCTCCCACTCTCAAAGCGAAGACTGTTAGCAAGAAGGAGCTCTTTTGAGTTGAGGTTTGAAGGCAAAATCTGATAAGGTTATGGTACCTTTGATTGGAATTTATTTACCATCGGCATCTTAGCAATCTAAAAAATAGAACATGGTGACTTAGCCCATACAGGCTAAACTTATCACCCTACTGGCATGGAAGAGCATTGAAGGACAAAATCGACTGCTATAGAAGAAAAAGCTGCACATTCAATTCATCTTCCTCGATAAATGACTTTTGTGAGTGGACATATGAGATTTATTTTAAAGCTAAAGGCACTACTGACTACAAAAAAGTGGAACTAAGACCCAGTCTGGTACACACAGCATAGAGATCAGAAGAACGCACGAAAAAGATTAGTCCCGCCTTTATTAAGTAAATTTTTTTCTTTGTTGGTTCATTTTATAATGTAAAGTATCTTTTTTCTTGTAAGGATTTTTTGTGTTCTCAGTATTGTATCGAGTGGATTGGAGTATTTCACCCTAAGGCATAAGACTTTCAGTAAGCCTTTCATTCAACGCCTAATTTTTGTATTGCTAAACTCTCTCTCAAAGCAAGGACTATCAAGTTTATGTGCTTACAGGTCTTGTTTCACCATTGATTGGTCTATCGGCAAAGGTTTAATTTCCTTTGACTTGAGGTAGAAAACATCTCTTAGCCCATAGATCTCGTACGCTTTCCATCTACTCTTGTAAATTTCCATTAGTTGTTCAGTACTATATCTATATTATGTAAAGTAGCTATTCTGTGCTAGCTTTCTAGTCTTCGAAGTAGTCGATTCCTTAAGCATTGGTTAAGTAGCGGGGGTTGCGGGTCTATCACCATTCGGGTATTGTTTAGCCAGTGTTGTAGCCCCCTTTCTTTGTCTATTTATCTAGAACTCCCTATCTCTTTTTACTGGGCCCGAGAAAGAAAAGAAAGATCTAGTTCGGGACCCCGGGAGAAAGGACTGACTGCTACTTCCTTCGCTACAACTAGTGGTTATGGATTCCAAAAAAGAGAGGGGGACCCTATGACAATACATTATTAAAAGTACTCGATGGGCAGGAAGTCTGGCTGGATGAAAAATATGGAAGACTTTTTACGAAGAAAAAGAATGTTCAAGTTGTGTTGTTATGATAGCGAATGAACTACCAGAGTGTGTTGCTACGAATGGGCCTTTCCATGAGATATTCCTGGTCTTACACTTCCACGAAAGGGTAAATGATCTCTAAGAAGAGAGGGTGGTGATCGGATTTGACTGGAGGCAGATTCCGGACAGCAGCTTCAAGGGAAAATGACATTCCATCTTAAACAGAGCTCTATGTAAGCTCTAATACACACGACTGAACCTTGGAGACTTTTGCCCTCGCCGTGTAAACTGAGAGCCTAGGTACCCAAGATTAATGATTTTACTTTCAGTCTTTAAATTTCCCATATCTGAAGAACTTGCTTCCAGAGTCAGGCTTTCAGACTCTCCATAGGTTTAGCATAGAGAGCAATCAATAAGCATTCGATCTTCTTCTCCTGAATTACCTTAATATGAACGAAATGAGAGTCATCCTGAAGGACATGCATTGATATATCTTTCCTCTTCCACAGGACCAAAATCCCACCAGAAGAACCTTTAGGTTCCAACCGATGCGATGACGGTTTTAACCACTTTCTCGTCTTTCTCACCATTGACCCTAGTTTCAAAAAGAAAAGTACAACTCTCTCAGGTGAATTAAGTCCATTCTTACACCATGAAACCTCAGCAACGATTCCAAACTAGAATTTTCCACACAATAAGGAAAAGACTATACCGCCCACATTGCAGTGAGGCTACCCATCATATGATGAGCAATCCGGATGCATTTGTCGCATATCTCCAAAAATGGGATTGGTTGGACACCCTTGTGATGACCGCCAAAGCTATGACATCTTTATTCCAACTTCTTCTGTGTTGTCAGGGATCTAGACATGCATAATATTATAGTTATAGGGTTCCGCCCGTAGCCAACCCCTATATGATTTAGACCCAAATTTTCCTCTGATTTCTTTGTGACTTCTTCATAACAAAGAGCTTCCTGATCTTTGGTAACTGGGGCTTTATAGGGGTCCTTTTGTTGTAGGTCTTCAAACTACATTGAACAAACTAGAATGCCTTTAATTGCTTTCTGCATTCGCTAGTTCGGCATTCTCTATCTTCTTTCCTACATGCATGGAAATCAAACTGAAACGAGACCTTCCTTTCTGTTGACATTCTTTTCCATTCAATCTTTCTTGCCTCCCTAGCTACTATAACTAGAAGTTGCAAAGCTTACTAAAAAATGAAGGGCATTTATCCAGTAAAAGTGTGCCACGGTCATAGCTACTCTTCCTATTCCTACCTGGATTGACTTAGCATGTCAATCTAATCTAACCTTATAGACTAAAAGGAAGGGTCGAAGGAACTCCAGTCCAGGCAAATCTGGGCTTTGAACATGTACATGTTTCCATCATGATGAGAGACTGCTAGAGGAAGGCGAAGCTTTGGGCAGTAGTCATATATCTTATTCTCAAACTGCTACATCGTCAAATCTCTTCGCTCTCTAAGAAGCTACTTTAACAACAACGTAGGATTAAGGTTGCACCGTCCGCTCACTAATCCCTTATCCTTTACTTACTTTCCTGAGTCGTCACTTGCTAGTACCAGAGTTGGATGTTGACTTTGCTTTCCTTCCTTATTTTTTTCCCTGGCTTGAAAACCATTCACTCGCTTATCCGGAATGAGTTACCGAGTTGGAGTACGGGAAAGAAGAACCACTTCTGTATTTCTACCGATAGAAAAGATCATCAGCAGATGAGACAACCCATTTATGATTCCAGCCAAGAAGACTAGTAAAAGGAAGGATCAAGAATGTTATATATTTCAGGAGTTAGATTAGTTGGCGATAAATAAGTAAGAATTGCCTCAACCATAATGGATGAGCCGATGGTCGCAAGTCAGGCTAGAGAAGCTATCACACGAAATTAACTAAAATGCTTCTTTATACTTTGCATTCCCACAATTGTCGTTATACTAATAACAGGAGAACACAATCTGCCTAACACTTGAAGCCAAATTTGGGCAATTTTAGAGCTAGTGTTTCACTTAATATTTCAATTGAATGAAACCTTTCACAGGGTCAAATTACAGTTCTCCTATGTGACTATCGGCAAATGCCAAATAAGGATAAATATGACAGGATTATATCAATGTGAGCTTTTATCCATCTACATCTGTACATATTGTATTACCCATTACATGTCGATTCAGTGTTACAATTGTACTAATTACTCCCTCTATCCAATTTATATGATACACTTTTCTTTTTATCAGTCCAAAAAAGAATGACATCTTTTCTTATTTGGAATAATTTAACTTTAAACTTTACATTTTACGCTTAACGAGATAATCTATAAACACATAAATATATTTGGCTTATTTTAGACCATAAGATTTAAAAGTCTTCCTTTATTTCTTAAACTTAGTGTCAAGCTAAAGACCTTTATATAAAATGGGACGGAGGGAGTAAGTATTTTTAGCGAGATGATCGAACATGTTGGTCATGAGTTCATGGGGGAGTTCTTTACTTGATGTGAGTCTTTATTGGCAGAAGATGGGCTGTTAATTCTGCAGGTACTTGATTATAGTGACCCTCAACACATTCCACGTTGTTATATTTTTCCCTTCTATTCCTTTCAATTTTCTCTTGCACTTGTTTCTTTATGTTGCTATTCTCAAGTATTGGCTTTCTTTAGTTCACTTCAATGCCAGACCCTATGTATGACGAACACAGGCATAACACAGACTTCATGAGAGAGTATATATTCCCAGGTGGATTCTTGCCTGCACTAAGTCGAGTAACATCAGCCATGGCTGCTGCCTCCAGACTATGGTAACAAAGAGTTCATTTTGTGATTTCGCACTTGCGTGCTTGTCAGTCTTTCAAAAGCATTTCTTTCTGAAAGAATTTGATAAATGAGAGAAATGCAGTGTAGTGCACCTGGAAGAGATAGGAATTCATTTCTATCAGACACTAATATGTTGGCGAAAAAACCTCCTGAAAAACAAAACCAAAATTATAAGTCCACAGCCTTCTATGTTGAGTTAAAACCATTTTCTTGATGAATCATTTGTAGCTTGATTATTTCTAAATGTTGATACTTGAGCATTGATAACTGTGTCACTAGCCAAATTCGTGCTTTGGCATTCGATGACAAGTTCATCAGGACATGGGAGTACTACTTTGACTACTGTACTGCTGGATTCAAAATGCGCACACTAGGAAATTATCAGGTATGGTGATAAATCTATTAAAATATTTTATACGGCGAAATCACTTCTCAAGTCATTAATATCCCTTGTTATTTGACATAAATGTTGATGACATAATCGTACGAATATTCAAAAAAAAAAAAGTATTGATGACATATAATCATAGTGGAAAGCAGGAGGTATGTATGTGGATGGTGCTCAGTGATACTTGTAGGTAGCAAAGAATGAAACTAATGTCTATATGTTGTTTGGACCAAGTGGAAATGCAGGAGTAGTGTTAAACAATGTATTTATCAGTGATATACACTTGGTATACATAGTGTATATCACGGGTAATTAAGGATATCACGGACTGGGCTACTGGCCCATCTCGAGTCTGGACTGCTTCAGCCCATCACGGTCAGAGGTGTATATTAGGTAAGTATATTGATGTATATTGTAGTGTAAATGTTACCTTAAGTAGACTTGTACACTTACCATAAATTGTATATTTAGTATCCAAGTAGAATAAGGATTTAGGAGTAGAATAGGAATAGGATTCTCCTATTATGGAAATATGTAACATGTATATATAGCCTTTCAATTAATGAAAATAATCAAGGGGATTATTTCTTTCATGACAAAATATACTTACCTAATATACAACTCTGCCCGTGATGGGTCAAGCGAGCCTGCACCGAGATGGGCCAAGAGTCTACTGCGTGATATTCTAATTACCCGTGATATACACTATGTATACCAAGTGTATATCACGGGTATATACATTGTTTCACACACCCCCGCAGTCATAGCGGGCGGTCTTCGAACGCTGAGACTGTCCCTAAATTCTTCAAAAAGGACCGAGGGAATACCCTTTGTAAAGATGTCGGCAATTTGATATCTTGACGGGACATGACAGACGCGTACCTGACCCCGAGCAACCTTTTCGCCGACAAAGTGAATGTCCATCTCGATATGCTTAGTACGTTGGTGCTGAACCATATTACCAGAAAGGTAGATGGCACGAATATTATCGCAATAAACCAAGGTTGCTTTCTGAATGGGACAATGAAGCTCTAAAAGCAAATTACGTAACCAATATGATTCTGAGACCACAGTGGCTACCCCTCGATACTCGGCATCGGCACTGGATCGGGACAATGTCGACTAATGTTTGGCAGACCATGAGACCAGGCTATTGTCAAGAAACATACAATAGCCAGACATAGACCGTCTGGTGTCTGGACAGCCACCCCAATCAGCATCTGTATACGAGACAAGTGTGTAGTCGATGAAGGATATAAATGCAACCCATAGTCAAGTGTACCCTGAATATACTGAATGATGCATTTGAGTGCATTCATGTGCTCAACTCTGGGATCATGCATGAACAAACACAACTGCTGGACAGCATACGTAATATCTGGTCTCGTAAATGTAAGATACTGAAGGGCCCCTGCAAGACTGCGATAGCGAGTCGGATCCTCGTATGGTATGCCGGTCGCGGTATTAAGCTTGGGCTTAGTATCAACTGGAGTGAAAGTGGACTTACAGGATGACATCTCAACCCTCTCAATGATCTGAGCTACATACTTCCTTTGAGATAAGAATAACCTATCTGAATGACGAGTGACAGCAATCCCCAAAATATAACTCAAGGGCCCCAAGTCTTTCATAGCAAACTCAGAGCTGAGCATGGTCATGATAGACTGGCGTAAGGCATCGGAAGAGGCAGTCAAAATGATATCATCCACATACAACAGAATGTAGGCCAAGGACGAACCACGACGGTAGATGAACAAGGAATTATCTGACCTGCTGTGAGTGAACCCAATAGTCGAAATATAGTTAGCAAACCTTAGATACCAGGCCCGTGGAGACTGCTTAAGCCCATATAAGGACTTCTTCAACAAACAGACATGATGAGGATGGTTGGGATCCCTTAATCCCAACGGTTGATGCATATAGACTGTTTCCTTGAGATCATCATGTAAGAAAACATTCTTGACATCCAACTGATGAATAAGCCATGCCTTTGAAAGAGCCAAGCTAAGCACAGTGCGAATGGTAGCCGGCTTGACCACCGGACTGAATGTCTCTCCACAATCTATACCAACCTGCTGAGTCTTACCATCACCCACAAGCCGCGCCTTATGTCGAGCAAATGAACCATCCGAATTCTCCTTATGAGCAAAAATCCACATAGACCTGATAACATTAATGCCATATGGACGGAGCACCAACTCCCACGTTTTATTATCAATAAGAGCATTATATTCAACAGTCATAGCAATTTTCCAATTCGGGTCGTTTAAGGCAGACACAGGATTACGGGGCAATGGGGATTTAGAGACATTCAAATGTAAATTCAAATGTCTTTTTGGTGTAAAACACTCTGTTGACTACGTGTGACCTATCTATGACTCGAGGAAGAAGTGAACGGATTTTGGGAATTTTCTGCTCGGGGACGGGCCAGCGGCGGCGATGGGCTCTTGGTCCAAATCGGCAAGCTGGGCGAGGCTGGACCGGTTCGAGTGGTGGCTGGAACTGATCCATTGACGGGAAATTGCGATGGAACAGTGGGGCCAGCGGGCAGTGGGCCTTCTGGAGAATTTTGGGTGCGGGACATGTCCGAAAAATGGTGAGTAATATACGGGGATATACCATCATCCAAAAAATTATACGAACTAGGCTCGGGAGTATGAACTTTAGTAAAGGGAAATTGAGTTTCATAAAAAATTACATGGCGATTAATGATGATTTTCTTGGAGGATAAATCAAAGCATTTGTAACCACGATGATTAGACGGATAACCTAAGAACACACACGTAGTAGATCGGGCCTGAAGTTTGTTAATTGTGGTGGACGGGAATAATGGATAACACAAGCACCCAAAAACCCGAAGATGAGAATAAGAATGATGCTTATTATATAAAATTTGGAGGGAGGGAAGAATATGTCAGACTTTTGGAAGGAATTACGTTAAGGAGATATGTGGTCATTTGAAGAGCATGATGCCAAAAATATGGGGGTACGGAAGCATGAATTAAGAGAGTACAGACAATGTTATTTATGGAACGAATTTTGCGTTCGGCTTTCCCATTTTGTGAAGATGTATGAGGACAAGAAAAACAAAAATTGATCCCATTATTAGCACAGAACTCCCGAAACACCATATTGTCATACTCTTTTCCATTATCACACTGAATATTTTTTATTTCTCTTTCGAATTGGGTTCTAATGAATGGTCTAAATTTTATGAAGACGGAAAACACTTGAGATTTATTTGCAATTGAAAACGTCCATAAAAATTTAGAATAATCATCCAAAAAGAGAACATAATACCGATGACCCAATGAACTTAGAACATGAGACGTCCATAGGTCGCTATGAATAATATCAAATGGCATTGAAGTATGAGAATTTGAGTCTACAAATGACAACTTAATAATTTTTTCTAAAGAACAAGATTGACAAATTGGAGTACGACTCGTACCCTTACATGAAATAAAACTATTTTTTATCTAAAATTGACAAAATAGAGGATCTCGGATATACAATTTATGGTAAGTGTACAAGTCTACTTAAGCTAACCTTTACACTACAATATACATCAATATACTTACCTAATATACACCTCTGCCCGTGATGAAATTTCAGGCGATCAGACAGAGATGGGCCAAGAGTCAAGTGATATCCTTAATTACCCGTGATATACACTATGTATACCAAGTGTATATCACGGGTATATACATTGTTTAACAAGTAGATCAGAGCTAGTTACAAAGAAAAAAAGGTTAAGATAAAACATAAAAAGCATTGTTGAATTATGTTAACTCGTTCATCTCAAAGTTTAAGTTATTAGAGAAGGCACAAAATTGAGGATATTTTTATCATGCTGCTTCATGTTCTTCAAAATTATTTTTTTTCTTAAAGGATAGCCGCGTAGCGGTGAAACACAAACTATGTATCATGTTGAATTATGTGAGCTACTTCATTTAAAAACTTAAGTCATTGGTGCAGACATTCTTTTATTTATTTAATTATGTCTTGAGTAGTAAATGTTGGAAATTAGCCTTTGGCGGGGAGATGCGTCCACCCATCTTTGATGAATTAAACACTTGTGTTCCGTATGTTGGAGACCTTGTCTCTTTACACATGCATGATCTACAAAGTGAGTAGATGACCGTAGGGCCAAGAATCGTCTAATTTCGTTGAGAAATGAAAGAGATATTGGTCCACGAAGTAAGGTGTTTGAGACATGGAAATGTGGTGTGGGACAAATCTACCACATCGGTGGGAATAGGAAGAATTGCTCTTTATATAAGTCTCTAATTGGTAAAGGGTTTGGGACCCCAAGGGGTATCCCATGTGTTTAAAGGAGGGAAGACCTAGATGTGCTTGGGTTCAAGGCTAAGCCCACACGCCGCCTGCCCCCGTCCGTCCTGCCCGGTTCACTGTTCACTGGTGTGGGCCTTTCGATATTATCTTTTTGGACCAGAGAACTCGCCGGATGTAGTTTGATCCTTGAAGTTTGGATGTACAGTTTGGACCAGAATTCTTTCATATGTACTGTTGGGTCCCTGAAATTTCAAAATTTACAGGTTGGTCCCCAAAGTTTTTGGGAAGGTGACGGCGGCGGCCTACCGTTGGGACTATTTTTGAGGCATTAATCAGCCATTACTTGGCTGATTAACTCCTCCATTAACAGCCCATTACTTGGCCATGAATAACCTTAAATCGGCCTCGCTTGATGGCCATTTATCGCTTTACTTGGCTGTTTTAATGGCCTCCTAATGGCTATTAACACCATGTTTTGGGCGATTGTACACCCCTTCTCTTGCTATATATTGAGCCTTCTTTGGCTCAATTCAGGCAGAAATATAGACAAAAATACAGCAAAACAAGCAGAAACAGACAAAAAATAGGCAAGAAAGCAAAGCCACAAAACATTTAAACGATACGTAAAAACTGACCGAAAAATCACGAAATCGATGAGCAAAACTGCTCAAAGCGAGTGAAATCAGTCAAAAACAGTGACCAAACCCTCACGTATACACAAGATATACACTACAGAGACACACTATATACACAGAGACAAAAGAGAAGAGTAGAGAGAAACTCTTCCTTCCTATTCCATATCTTGACAAAGAAGTCGAGTCATATTTGTTTTCTTCGACAGTGCTCAACCTATTGGCTTTGTAGTGTTGAGATTAAAGTGTTGTTTTATCTTGGGAGACTATTGCCCGCTAACGTAAAAGCATATATACGGGGCAATCTTGTCTTAAGGATAGAGGGTTATCCTCGACTCAACACACAACGTTGTAACCATCCAGATTTAGTTGTTTCTTGATTTCAGGATATCAACATTCAAGACACAACAAACTTGCGGCAGTTCTCAACATTGGCTTTGCAAGGTGATCAAGATTCAAGACACAACACACATGCGGCAGTTTTGAAGATTGACCATTTATTTATCCTTTCGAACATTTGTAATAGTTATTACTTCCCGTACTGCTTTATAAAGTACCATAGAATCCCAACAGTAAATACATGCATTTATTCTATTTTCTTACAAGAAATCTTGGAATTGTTTCACCAAATTTGAGAAGTAAAACAACTCAAGGTTGCTTCTATCTTGTAGATTGTATTCTCAAGGCCAGGAAATGTTGCAGCTTTTGATGATCCTTACGATGGTGTGCCTTCAGCTTATTAGAGTTTCTTTGTTTGGAATATTATGAACTTTGTTTTTGGAAATAAATTAGTTCTGAAAACAGCATGAAAGCCCTAATAAAGACAAGTGTGTCATTGGATCATGCTTAGTTGTGTAATTCTCTTGTACTGTATCGTGTGAATGATAAATACCCTTGATATACACGGAATATACACCGTGTATATCACGGGCAAAATAGTCCAAACGGGTAGATTCCAGCCGTGATATACACTGTGTATACATACCGTGTATATCACGGTTTAGGGGTCTTGTTTAGGTAAGGTTGTGTTGTAATTAAATTAGAATTGTACATTTACCATAATTGTATAATTATTGTACAAGTAGATTAAGGTTTTAGGAATAAGATTTTCCTATTATGAAAATTGTAATTTGTATATATATACTTTTTCATTAATAAAATAATCAAGGACTTATATTCTTTTAGTGAACTTTTTTTCAATTACCTAATAAAAGTTATTCAAGGAATTTACTATTATTGAAATAAGAAAGGAGAGGTTTAGGTTTGTTGAAATTTGATCTATTCAATTATTATGAAGCTTAAGGAAAGAAACAAATATATGGAGTGGGAGAGAAGAGGTCAACTTAACCAGCTAAAAAACAAAGATATCTCAGGCCTTTAAATGTAGAAACCAGGTAAGTTAAAAAGAATGAAGACTACTTTTTATTTTGAGCTTATTTGGGATACTATAGGGTAAAAATCCCTACTATCTATACCTAGGCTTCTAATTACAATTACTAATACCTAAATTAGGCCTAAAATAGCTTTGGCCTCCATTTCTTCAAATAATCACGTTATAAGTATGTTATGAACTTTGATGTCTTGTACGTTCTTTTGGAGCACTCTACGCTCTTGATGTTGCAATGGAACTTAGAGCTTGTAATAAAGAAGGGGACATGCATTGGTAAAGACAACACAGGTCAAACTAACAGTAAATTACACATTGTTGTATTATAGAGTAACCATTAACCAAATATCAAGAAATATAAGGAAATATGTACTTGGCTAGAAAGAAGAGGATGTGCAATTAAGTAGAAATTTTCATCAATTCAAACATAATCAGCCTTATGATAAAGCCAAACATCATAGCAACTATAAAGTCTAATATTCTCTTGAAAAAATATAAATTGGCATGGAAAACTCTTCATTTTTCTAGTGCTACTAAAATCAAATCTATTTTTGACGTTGCACTATCTAATTTCACTCATCCTATGTTACTCTATGGTCCAATTGTTCAGTCCTAGACATAAAATATCACACGGTCAATTGAGTTTTTGGGTGGCAATCTCCTAAAATACAACCTTTGACAATTCTCACCAATCACCACTTGACATAACTTTTTGAAAGAAATAATCCCCTTGATTATTTTCATTGATTGAAAGACTATATATACAAGTTACTTATTTTCATAATAGGAGAATCATATTCCTATTCTACTCCTAAAAGTTTATTCTACTTGGATACTAAATATACATTTATGGTAATACAAATATTATGGAAAGTATATAATACTAATTACATTACAACATTACCTAAACTAGGATACTAAATATTACCTAAACTACATGATACAAAGGGGAAGAATCTGAGAGCCACGAGAGCCCAATATACATGTATATTGTGTGTATATTGTGTATATTTAACACACACCCGCAGTCATAGCGGGCGATCTTCGAACGCTGAGACTGTCCCTAAATTCTTCAAAAAGGACCGAGGGAATACCCTTTGTAAAGATGTCGGCAATTTGATATCTTGACGGGACATGGCAGACGCGTACCTGACCCCGAGCAACCTTTTTGCCGACAAAGTGAATGTCCATCTCGATATGCTTAGTACGTTGGTGCTGAACCGGATTACCAGAAAGGTAGATGGCACGAATATTATCGCAATAAACCAAGGTTGCTTTCTGAATGGGACAATGAAGCTCTAAAAGCAAATTACGTAACCAACATGATTCTGAGACCACAGTGGCTACCCCTCGATACTCGGCATCGGCACTGGATCGGGACAATGTCGACTGATGTTTGGCAGACCATGAGACCAGGTTATTGCCAAGAAACATACAATAGCCAGACATAGATCGTCTGGTGTCTGGACAGCCACCCCAATCAGCATCCGTATACGAGACAAGTGTGTAGTCGAGGAAGGATATAAATGCAACACATAGTCAAGTGTACCCTGAATATACCGAATGATGCATTTGAGTGCATTCATGTGCTCAACTTTGGGATCATGCATGAACAAACACAACTGCTGGACAGCATACGTAATATCTGGTCTCGTAAATGTAAGATACTGAAGGGCCCCTGCAAGACTGCGATAGCGGGTCGGATCCTCGTATGGTATGCCGGTCACAACATTAAGCTTGGGCTTAGTATCAACTGGAGTGGAAATGGACTTATAGGATGACATCCCAGCCCTCTCAATGATCTGAGTTGCATACTTCCTTTGAGATAAGAACAACCCATCTGAATGACGAGTGACAGCAATCCCCAAAATGTAACTCAAGGGCCCCAAGTCTTTCATAACAAACTCAGAGCTGAGCATGGTCATGATAGACTGGCGTAAGGCATCGGAAGAGGCAGTCAAAATTATATCATCCACATACAACAGAATGTAGGCCAAGAACGAACCACGACGGTAGATGAACAAGGAATTATCTGACCTGCTGTGAGTGAACCCAATAGTCGAAATATAGTTAGCAAACCTTATATACCAGTCCCGTGGAGAATGCTTAAGCCTATATAAGGACTTCTTCAACAAACAGACATGATGAGGATGGTTGGGATCCCTGAATCCCAAAGGCTGATGCATATAGACTATTTCCTTGAGATCCCCATGTAGGAAAGCATTCTTTACATCTAACTGATGAATAGGCCATGCCTTTGAAAGAGTCAAGCTAAGCACGGTACGAATGGTAGCTCGCTTGACCACCGGACTAAACGTCTCACCACAATCTAGACCAACCTGCTGAGTCTTAACATCACCCATAAGCCGCGTCTTATGTCGAGCAAATTAACAATATGAATTTTCCTTATGAGCAAAAATCCACATAGACCTGATAATATTAATACTAGACGGACGGGGCACCAACTCCCACGTCTTATTATCAATAAGAATATTATATTCATCAGTCATAGTAATTTTTCAATTCGGGTCATTTAAGGCAGACACAGGATTACGGGGTAAGGGGGATTTAGGGATATTAGAATGTAAATTAAAATATCTTTTGGTTTAAAAACACCCCGTTGACTACAAGTGACCGGTCTATGACTCGAGGAAGAATTGAACGGATTTCGAAATTTCTTTGGGCTCGGGGCGGGCTAGCAGCGATGGGCTGTTGGCCTGACTCGTAAACAAGAGCGAGGCTGGACCGGTTTGAGTGGGTTTGGGGTAGCCCAATCACTGAGCGGCCGGTGGTACTGAGGCGCGATGGGTGACGAACGATGGGACCAGCAGCGATGAGGCCCGCAAAATTTTTGGTGCGGGATACGTCCGAAAAATGGTGAATAATATACGGGGATATACTATCATCCAAAAAATTATACGAACTAGGCACGGGAGTATTAACTTAAGGAAATGGATATTGGTATTCATCAAAAATTACATGGCAATTAATGATGATTTTATTAGAGGATAAATCAAAGCATTTGTAACCACGATGATTAGACGTAAAACCTAAAAACACACACGGAGTAGACCGGTCCAGAAGTTTGTTAATTGCGGTGGACGGAAATAACGGATAATACAAACACCCAAAAACCCGAGATATGAATATAAAGGAATTTTATTATATAAAATTTGAAGGGGGGAAGAATATGTCAAACCTTTGGAAAGAATTATGTTAAGGAGATAGGTAGCCATTTGTAGAGCGTGATGCCAAAAAGACGGGGGTACGGAAGCATGAATCAATAAAGTTCGGACAATGTTATTTATGGTACGGATTTTGCGTTCGGCTTTTCCATTTTGTGAAGACGTATGAGGACAAGAAAAATAAAAATTTATCCCATTATTAGCACAAAATTCTCGAAACACGCCATTGTCATATTCTTTGCCATTATCACACTGAATATTTTTTATTTCCCATTTGAACTAGGTTCTAATGAATGCTCTAAATTTTAGGAAGACGGAGAAAACTTGAGATTTCTACGCTATCGGAAAAGTCCATAAAAACTTAGAATAATCATCCAAAAAGAGAACATAATACCGATGACCCAATGAACTAAGAACGGGAGACGTCCATAAGTCGCTATGAATAATATCAAATGGCATTAAAGTATGAGAATTTGAGTCTACAAATGGCAACCTAACAATTTTTCCTAAAGAACAAGACTGACATTTTGAAGTACTACGCGTACCCTTACCCGAAAAAAATTTATTTTTATCTAATGACGACAAAATAGAAGACCCCGGATGACCAAGACGAGCATGCCACAAGGAAGGAGCAAGGGTTGCAAACGCTGACGACAAGGCTTGACTCGATGGACTGAAACCGGGTGTGATAGGATAAAGATCTCCCCTACTATAACACCTCATGAGAGGACTCCTCGTCTTGAAATCCTTCACAGAAAAATCAAAAGGATCAAATTCAACAGAAATGGAATTGTCAGTGGTGAATTTATGGACAGACACTAAGTTTTTAATCAATTTAGGGGCATGTAAGGTATTTTTCAAGATAAGGGGTGGATTGGGGGGAGACAAAGTTGTATGACCATAACCCTGAATTGGAATAGAGTTACCATTACCAACAATTATACCACGAGGGTTGCTCAAATTGAAATAAGATGAGAGAGTACCTTGATCGGATGTCATGTGTGTAGTCGCGCCGGTGTCCATGTACCAATTCGGATCCAGTTGCGTCAACTCAAGCGTGTGCATTGCGACCTCAATGTCAGTGTGAGTAGGTGTAGGGCCTACTGTCGAGAATGCTTATGTGGGCCGAGGCCCAAGCAGTCCACCGTGCTGCCCCGGCCCAGTGCTGAAACGAGAAGAAGGTGCCTGAATTGGGGTTGTACAACCCACTGCATGTTGGAAGAACTTGGAAAATAGGGCTTGTTGGGCCACGACCCACTGCCCCAGCCCCACTGCCATGGGCCCCATGGTTGGGACCAGTAGGGAGGTGGCTCACTAATGACTGGATGGGGCCTACTGCCCGAATGTTGTCCACCGGAACTGCCGCGTTTGCCCCAGCTGTTTTTGCCATTATTCTTACGATTATTTTTGCCGCCACCATGAGCACGGTTTTGGCCCGAATTATCAACAAAACCCGAAGAATTTGTGGAGGACGTCATCATGACTACAGGGCTTACACCGGCAGTCGCCTTTTTATCCAAACCGGCTTCTTCCAAAGTAAGCATGGAGCGGGCTTGATAAAAAGCGGGAAGTGGATTACTTTGACGAAGGAAAGTCCCAACGCCATTATAGGCCTCAAAAAGGCCGGTAACCAGCTGTAAGACCAGATGATTATTTGTCATAGGTGCGCCAACGTTACGGAGTTGATCTGCCAACTCCTTGAGTTTCTTGCAATATGCAGACACATTCGGAAATTCTTTCATGCGAACTTGAGAGAATTCCTGCTCGAGTGTGACAACACGTGAATGTTGGTTATCTTGGAATATGTCACGCAATCTATTCCAGGTAGCCATAGCCGTAGTGTCCAGCTCAATGATCGTCTGTAAGAGGTCAACTGAAATAGTGGAATAATTCCACTGGAGAACGGTAGCATCAAGAGTAATCCATAACTGAGGATCCTCCGCGGGAATAGGTGCAGCGGGAGGAATTATGTAATGAATGACTTGATGGAAGATAGCGTGAATTTTAAACAATTCTGCCCACATCGCATATTGGACGTTTTCCATCTCAAGAATAATAGGGATGTTGTTCTTGATGTTAGAAACTGTGAGGGCAGGATGAAAAGTGTTCTTAGACATAACGAAAGAACAAAGGGAGAGGAGGAAAATTTGGGAAGAGTGGAGGTAAAAAATATCACGAATTCCAGTGAACGGGTACGGAAATCGAGGCAGTTGTGGTCTAGAAGTGGCACAAAAACCGAGAGCAAGGCGGAAGCAAGTTTAGACCTAGTCCCTTGATACCATGAAAGAAATAATCCCCTTGATTACTTTCATTGATTGAAAGGCTATATATACAAGTTACATATTTCCATAATAGGAGAATCATATTCCTATTCTACTCCTAAAACCTTATTCTACTTGGATACTAAATATACATTTATGGTAATACAAATATTATGCTAAGTATACAATACTAATTACATTACAACATTACCTAAACTAGGATACTAAATATTACCTAAACTACACGGTACAAAGGGGAAGAATCCGAGAGCCACGAGAGCCCAATATACACACAATATACATGTATATTGTGTATATTTAACACTTTTAAAGTTCATGCTAGATTTAAATTAATGGGACGTTGTTGAAAATTATAACAGGGATAATAAATCAAAATAGTAGTTCAGTATTTGAGCTAGAATGTTTTCCTTCAAAAAGTTAATACAGCTAATATTGAGTAACTACGAATTCAATAAAATAGCTCTAACTCGTTCATGGTTATTCAAAGTATATTTGTTATCCTTTTTAATCATTGCAACTTGTTAGATAAATTAAGGCAGACATGGTTGTGGTAGTGGCAAGTCTCAAGTTTTAATTTATGGAGTGGCTTTTCTTAGAAAATATTATATTTATTAATATATTTTTTGGCACGAAAATAAATTTAATCAAATGTCAATATAAATAGCGAACACTAAATGAAAAAAAATAAGCTGATAAAGTAGGACTTTTCCTTGTTCGTGTACTTGGAAGTTGGAACTCTAATTTACCAAGTGTGATAGGTTTTCATTAAGCCACGTTGCTCTTAAAGTCCCTTGCAAAAAGACAGACAAACATGTGGTTAAAAAAAGGTGTGTTTTTTTAGTCCTTCCTTATTTTTCTGATTTCATTTTCCTATATTATTCGGTCAAGTGGATGCATGTGTTGCTAATTAATTTTAAAAAACTCAAGTTGTTCGAAGAAATTCTGAAGCTTACAAATTTAGCAAAGTTAAGATGTTATAATTTATATTTATCTTTGTGGTGGTTAGTTATGCTAGGTAGAACAAATGCTCTTCTTTTTCAAAAACCTATTAAAATAATGTTAAATTTTAGAATAAATATTTTCAAACAGACACTATTCACAAACAAAAGAAGATCGCACACATAATACGTACACGTTTTATTCTTCTTTAAGTTTAATTTACTTTATACTGAAAATACCGTGGGACTTCCATATAGTCTTGATATATTCACTCGACACAAATATGAAACTTGCAGTTGCAAGTGTTTAGATGCACGTTTTTTAGTATTTATGTCCAATTAAAAGAAAATTTGTTCCAAATGGAAGCAATTGTGTCTTTCTGCCATAGTACAAGAGAGTCAATGTATTCTTAATGCTCTCTTTGACAGGATCGTTTGACTTTTTTTAACCTTTATTCAATCTTGAAGATCAGAATGATAGACGGACAAAGCTGGAACGTCGACCGCAAACGAAGGATGGCCAAACCCCAGTTCCCAGGGTTAGGGTATTCCCTATTATGAGCCTACTCAGATCAGAACTAAACTAGTTGATTCTCTTTGGCCGGCCGACTTGTTGCAACCTTCGCATTTCCTGCTGAGATCCCAAGTCTCCAAGTGGGCCCTCGATGTTGCTTTTCTTCTTACACACAGAAGGTTTTTGCTCTTGTATTGCGGGTTTTCCACTTAATTGGAAGGATAAACAAACCCACCCGGTGGACTGCCGAGCTACAAGTCCTATGACACAGGAGCGGGATTCTCTAAAAAGCCAAGGTCGTGGGTGGCCAAGAGAGCCCACTTGGAGACTTGGGATCTCAGCAGGAAATGCGAAGGTTGCAACAAGCTGGCCGGCCAAAGAGAATCAACTAGTTTAGTTCTGATCTGAGTAGGCTCATAATAGGGAATACCCTAACCCTGGGGACCGGGGCTTGGCCATCCTTAGTTTGCGGTCGACGTTTCGATGATCTAATCAAATAATAGTACTATGGTTCGAGAGAAAGTAACAGTATCTATTCGGACCCTTCTAGATAGAGCTAGGTTAGGTCACTTCGATCGCTTAAGCCCTTACTGCGGTAGAGTAGGATGCTTTAGTTGGCAAGGTTATATGGTCTATAATTCTGCCACCTGTGAAAGAATCCCAATAGAAGTTGACTGACCTGGATCTTCAATCGACGATCTACTG